>JAJEJO010000493.1:133253-216728 GCA_020662805.1 Glaucomys volans
TTCTGAAAGGGGGTCCAGATGACAACTTAATTGAAGGTGGAGGAACAAAATTTGTCTGCAAACCTGGAGCCAGAAACATTACTGTCATATTCCATCCATTACTAAGGTAAGTCAAGTCCTGTGAGGTACTTGCTGAAGATCAATATTTCCATTATTTATGCTGATGTACTAAATGCCAAGAGTTCACTTAGTGCTAAAACGAGTCATTTAAAAAATAAATGATCGTGGGGGGGGGCAGGGGTATGAAAGATGGTGGAATGAGACAGATATTATTATCCTTTGTACATGTATGATTACATGAATGGTTGAATCTACATCGTGTACAACCAGAAAAATGAAAAGTACCCCATTTGTGTACAATGAATCAAAATGCATTCTGTTAAAAAAAAAAAAAATCCATTTGTCAGGCCCTCACAAAGTTGGTCAATAGACCAGACAATATCAACCTTATAAGTAGCAACTTACTCTCAGGAATAGTGGTTCCTAAATACGTATTTTGATTTTCTTTCTTTCTTGCCCCCTACCCTGTCCCTCTCTAAGCCTCTTGCCTGGATTTTTCTCTGCTTGATCTGCCTCAGGGGCAGGCATACCATGGCCCCCTACGGACATGCCTCCTGCCACCTGTTTTTGTAAAAGCATTTTTATTGACACACAGTCATGCTCATCTGTTTATGCATTGTTCCTTGCTGTTTTTGCTCTACAATTGCAGAGCTGAATAATTGCAACATAACCCATGTGGCCCACAAAGCCGAAAATATTCACTCTGACTCTTTACAGAAAAAATTGCTGACACGTAATCTGTCTTTCTCATTTACACTAATGACTCCTTGTCTTTTGAAAATTGGCAGGTCCCTGGACAAATATGATTTCAAAAACTGAAAGATATTATAGCAGTCAAATATATGGTTTTGAGCTGGGTGTGGTGGTTCACACCTGTAATTACAGCTACTTGAGCTATCCCCCCAGTCCTATAGTTTGGGACAGTAGTAGCACAAGTTTTAAGGCCAGCCTCAGCAATCTAGTGATATCCTATCTCAAATAAATAAACAAAAAAAAATCCTAAGCCCTCAACAACTTTTAAAAGGTACTTTTCAATGTGGCCAGGTTGGGGGGCAGTTGTTGAGTGGATACAGAGTGTGTTTTGTTAGGAAAAGTTTCTATTGATGTATGAGATAACAGTGTAGGTAGTAGTTAACAGTACTATATGATATACTTGAAGAAGGTTAAGGTGGTAAATTTAATATGTTTTTTTAAAAATTAAACCTTTAACTGCTATATGAAAATATAAAATTGTACATATTAATGGGGTAACAAGTGATGTTTCACTACATGTACACATCATGTAATGTCAAAATCAGATTAAACATGTCAGTCTTCTCAAATAGTTATCATTTCTTTATGGTAAAAATGTTCAAAATCCTTCTAGGTTTTTAAAATGTACCATGTGTAATTGTAATCTGTAGTCAGGACACCAGAACTTGATTCCCCTCCCTAACTAACTTTCCACCTTTGATCAACCCCTCCCCATTCTTTCCTTTGCCATATTCTCCCTAGCCTCTGGTAACCACCATTCTACTCTCAGCTTCTACGAGATCAACATTTTTAGAATTCCACATGATGATGTTATACAATATTTTTCTTTCTGGGCATAGCTTGTTTCAGTTATTACAGTGACCTCAAGTTCCATCCATATTCTCACAAATGACAGGATTTCATTTGTTTCATTGTGTATATGTGTCATACTTTCTTTGTCCATTCATCAGCAGAAGGACACTCGGGTTGTATCCATTTCTAGATATTGTGTATAGTGCTGCAATGGATTTGCTAATGCAGATGTCTCTGTAACACACTGATTTAATTTCTTTGGAAATTCAAGTAGTGGGATTCCAGGACCAGATGACAGTTCTAATTTTAATTTTTTGTGGATTCTCAGTACTGTGCTCAATACGAGTAGTAATTGACTTTCCCAGCAATGTGAGATAGTAGTTAACACTACTGTACTATACATTTAAAATTATTAAGGTGGTAACTTTACTGTTACATGTTTGTGATCACAGTTTAGAAATGGAATTTTGGGATGTAGATAACTAATATAATTTTATTTGTATGTTTTCTCTGTAAAGAACCATTATATACTTTGCTCTATTTTCATATAAAAGAATAGGAGCTTGTGGGTTCACCAAATGTTAAGGATATCTTAGAATAACACATTAACCTTCTAAGATAACTCCTGTAACATTCGAGGCTTTTGGAATAACAGTTAAACAAAAGCTACTAAACCAGGCTGATAGAAATGTTTGTGCTTTTCCGAAAACACAGGCAGTTCAGTACTGGAGCTTTCTACTTCCTCATTAAACAAGACAGTAAATTGATACCATTATGAGCAGTTAAGTTCAAATGTCTTATTTAGTTAACTATTGTTTTCCACTATATTACCTTCCCTAGTTGGTTTTGAATGTAAAAACATAAATATACAAATTAAAATAAGAAATAACCCTCATACAATAAAAAATTAAAAAGATGGTATTAATATTTAAGAAATCTGATGTAACAAACATTTGTAACAAAAAATTTATTTAAGAATTACAGGATTCAGAGAATAAGAGTTTCTCCATTTGTTTACTTGATAGAGGTTATATACATATGTATACACATACATTTATAATACATAAATTAGAATATGCAGAATTTCTCTATTAGACGGTAGTGTTCATATATATCAACTGACTTTGGTAATTAGTATTCACTCTCTTCTGCAATTACAATTGATTTCGACTTAGTGTTTTTAATTGTTAGGAAAATGAGAAAATACTTTAATCATTATAGGCATCTTTTAACCCAGATTTAATGCCATAATTTACTGCTAAGTTAGACTACAGTTTGAATAAATGGAATCTTGATGTTTACATTTGTTTCAAATATAGAAGAAACCCTATGTAGACTGTTTAGTGTTGTTGTTAATAACTGTTTTTTAAGAAATTTTTCTTATAGAAACTTTTTTAACATAAAGGAAGAGAAAAATGTATTATACTGCTTATTTCACATTTGAAATACATTTCTAATAGAAGACAGGTAGAGTTCAATCTATTATAATTCTTGGCAGTCTGTTTTTAGTGTAATGGTATGTTGCTTTGGTAGACAGTTGTTCAAGACTTGATAGTATTCCCACTTGTCTACTTTTTTAATTTCTGCTTTCATTCAGAATTTTAATTTATTATTGATGACAACTAGAGAAGATTTATTGCATGATACAAATAGTATATTATTCATTTTTTTCTATATATCTTTTAATGGAATTGACAGGTATAATATGTGACCTGCAAGGTAAATTAATTGTTTGATATTAGATGACAATTATAGACTTTAAATGAGCCCTTAACACAAATTGCAACTTACTTCTCAAACCAATTAGAGAATTTCATTATATAATACTGGGCTTGTGGCACTTCAGACCACTAACGCTTTTAGTATTTTTGTACTTTTTTACTTTAGTTTTTATACTTCAACTTTTGCTTTATTTGGATTTATCAGTTCTTAAGTTTAGAACTTAAATTTTTATAATTAGAAAAGTCAATGTGCATTACAGTAATAATGTATTTCATTGTTGCTTTTATCATTTAAAATTTTTCTCATTTTTCCTTTAGTCATTCATTTACTCATAAGTACAAATGTTTATTGAATATTTACAATATGTATTTTCCCTTCTCTAAGTTAGTTGTGGAGTCTTAATGTAATTGAGAACAGTTATTCTTATTTTTATACAATTATTTAATCAAAATTGTGTTGTTCTGTTTTCCACCTTTTCGAATTCTCATTACTTTTTTTTCATGCTAGATGAAAGTAAATGTGATTTAGCATTCTGTTGTTTAAAAGGCAATATGGCATAGTAGAAAATCAGTGTAGAAGAATGGAAAGGTGGATGGGAGAAGTAGAAGATCTGAAATTAAAAATGAAAACCATCATGCTACCTTGATTCAAATGTAGGCAACTTCACTTCAGTTTTACTTAACAGCTTTTTACTGGACTCTGATTCAAATGAGAGGTCCTAAGGAAACAAATAGTTGGATGCTATTCTCTACGAGGTACTCACTTGGTAGCTTGCATAAGTGGCAAAAGTTAAGAAGCCTGAAAACACCAGATATTGGAAAGGACATGAGTTAATCGGAAATCTTATGCCTGTGGGAGATTATGAACCCCTATAACCTTTCTCTAAAGAATTTTGACACATGTGAAATCATATATCTGTTACCCTTAGCACTGCCTTACTCCTAATGCTGTTCTTGAACGTGTTTCTATTTGAATTAAGTGATTCATATTATTTTCCCATCCCAACTGGCCAAGCTCTTCTTCTAATTGATCTTAACAAATTATTTTTTATATATAATTTATATCATAATTTACATCAGAAGGAACTTAGTATGAAGTGACTTTTATCACAGGTTAACATCTATTTATTTAAACTTATGTCGTTGCTTCCTTGAACTGTTTGAGTGAAATCAACTAGTTTTCACCGGACGGGAGAAATGTTTTCTTTTGCTAGTCTCCCTTTTCGTCCAAAAATTTTGCACACAGCTTTCTACACTTCATTTATTAAGAAATAATTTTCATTCAGCTGACAGTGCAGTCTTTGAAGCCTAGAGCATTTTCTATATTGGACCTTCTGAACCACCCTTCCGAGAACACTACCGAGCAGATTCCAGTTACACTGTTTTATATATTCCCAGCAGTCCTGTGTACTGCCTTCTCTTAACATTATCCTACAATGTCCTCAATCCTGATAAATTTGTAGCTTATTTTTGTTTGGCCCTCATAAACCCCTATAGTCTCATCATTTCACAGTTTCGTAGGATGTCAGAGGCAAATGTACTCACTTCCAATTTGTTCCTTCCCCTTTAAGTCTGCTGGTTCTTTTACTTATTTATTTCATTTTTTTTTTTTCCTTGCTGTTTTATTTCTAGCCGGTCTTGGCTCTTAGAAAGATGGAGTGTAGTATTTTCTTGCTTGCCTTACTCTTCACCTACTAAGACATTGCACGCAATTAAACCCTTAATGAATGCTTTTGATAATAGAGGTCATCTAATCAATTTTTCTTCCTGTAGGTCCAAATGAACAAAACTACATTGAAACATAAGTTTATAGCCATGCTGTAGATTCTAAAATACTTAGACATGATAAGATGACTAATGCCTTTTTTGCCCACCAACATGTTTTTCAGCTTTCTATGGAAACTTTCAAGAGACATGGCTAGATTCATTTTGATAAATGTTGTTTATTTTATGAGTCTTCCATTTGAGAAACAGAAGGAAGATAAGTTAATGTTGAAATTCGAAAGCATATTTCCCTTATTTTGTGCAGGTCCAATGTGTATTTAGATGCTTTTGGAAAATTATTATTTCTGAATAATAGCATTATGATAATTATTCACCACGACTCATATAAATGATCATTTGGCAATGAAGTCCATTTTATTGATGTATCAACCACAGTTTATCATAATGATACTTTTAAAAGTAGTGGTAGTAGTTATTTCAGATTTTGTGGCTGCTCCTTGTGGAGTTTAGAGGTAAGGGGTGAAAATCTAATTTTTCCTTTGTTTTTTTGTTTTCATTCACTTCCATTATTCTCTGAAAACCTAAAATCAGATAAAACATATTGTGCCTTAGGTTTTTTAGTATAGTTCCTTCATATAGTAAAACATAGTGAGAACAAAAATCTTTCCTTTAGAAATCAAACTCTTGTATCATTGAACTAAACTATTCAGAAAATGATGTTGTTGTTGTTTTTTTCCTTAATAAACCAATAAGGTACACTGGTGACAGTGTTTCTAAATGAAAGCAATGTTCTCGCTGGGTGCAGTTAGGTATGACAGCAGTAGTGCACACTTGTAATCCCAGTGACTGCTAGGCTGAGACAGGAGGATCTCAAGTTCAAGACCAGAGTTAGCAACTCAGCCAGGTGCTGTCTGAAAAAATAAAAAGGGCTGGGGATGTAGTTCAGTGGCTGAGTGCCCCTGGGTTCAATTCCTAGTACCAAGGCGGGGGGTGCCTGTTCTTTACTCTGTGATGTCTACTATCTCATAACTCCTAGGGTCCCTGATACACAACTGAAATCATCAAAAAAAAGGTGCAGGCATTAATCCATCAGTTTAGGAAAAAAGTTTCAAGTCCCAGTTAGCTTAGGCAAGAATCGAGAAGGAGGATACACAGAGTCCAAGAAAGTCCTCTTGCTGAACCTCACATGGTCTCTTATCTGTGTTCAAAAGGGAGAAATCGCTCTGATGTCTTTTCCTCTTATGAGCACATCAGCCCTGCTGGATCAGGGCCAGCCCTCACGATCTCAGTTGACCTTAATTACTTTCTGCATATATATTACTTTCTTCATGTATGTTAACTTTCACAACTAGAACCAATTCAGAAAATTAATGTAGTCAATGAAAGGGTCTCATGGGATGGATACAAGTAAACATATTTTAATCTTTGATGTTGGCCAAATCACTTGTGAGTATCCATTGTCCTTATATATAAAGCAAAGAGTTGTTTGGACTAAATGTTGCTTTCTACCTTTTAATTTTTATGATTCTACTACTGGGAAATGCTTTTATAATATTTAGGGAATCCAAAACCCTTTTATTTCAAAAGATCAAGTGACAAATGGGTTCTACCATGTGTGTTTCTTTTGCTTCTTTGCTTCTACCAGCTTTTAAGAGCATTTGACTCTTCAGGATAATGGGCAATTTCTTATATAAAATAGGCTTCTTATGAGACAATTGACAAACAGTTGTTTGCAGTCTTTCTTGGGTGACTTTGCAGATACTTGAGGCCGGGGACATGGGGACTGATGAGTGTATTCAAAGTTGTGAAAGTGTTACCGATGCCCACTGTATTAAACACAGCTTGAATACTGAATACCTGGACCATGAGTATTTTCACTATTGTCAGCCACACTTCATTAACATCAAGCAACAATTAATGTCTTTGGAGGGAGAACAAAAATGAAGTATTTATTGGTCAGCAAAGACTGCACTGGCATCTAGGTCAGTAAAGAGATGAAATTTTCTTCACTTGGGTTTTATTGATGGACGGTATATCTTCTGGTTGGCTGTATTCTTTCTTAAATCAAGCAACAGTAAGGGCAACAAGTTGTTGTTACTGTATTGTCTGATGTATAGAGAAGAAGAACTTATCAGGTATAGAAATTGCCAGTTAGCAATGGTACAGGGAACCATTTCAAAAACCATGGCTTTTTGTGAAATAGCTTTGAAACTGAAAAAATGAATAAATAGAAGGGAGACCAATGTAGTAAAGGAAGAGGATAAAGGGAGGGAAAAGAGAGGAGCTGGGGAATGAAATGAACAGATTTTGTTATATGCACATATAAATATGTCACAATAAAGATGTGTGTTTATAATGCATACTTATTATTACTTATAAAAATCATTTTAAAAAGTCAGTTGTAGAAAGAAAGAATGCCTGTGATCGTTAGAAAGTAGTAGATATTAGGGGGACAAAGTAACCAAAAGCAGATATAGGAAGAGGAGAGGCTTACAGCAGGGGATATAGTTCAGTTGGTACAGTGCCTGTCTCGCAAGCACAAGGCCCTGGGTTCAATCCCCAGCACCGTAAAAAAAAAAAAAAAAAAGAAAGAAAGAAAGAAAGAGGAGAGGCTTCAAGAATGATAATGTCATTGACATAGTAATAGATGTTTCTCAAAAATGATATTATAAAGTACATGACAATTGTGATTAACTTAATTTCTTATTGTTTCTTTTACTATAGTACTTAACAATATCACATTACTAATGCTGCCAGGTCAAAGGCACATAAAATTCAGTTATAATTAAGTAAAAGGAAAATTTATTCACTCATCCAGTTAACAAAATCTGTTGAGCATTTTGTGCCTAATCTTTACCTAGTGATTACCAGCATCATGGAATTTAGTCTAGTAGAAAAATCAGACAATAAATGAATAAACTAATACATGTGGTGAACAGTATGGAATAGTGATAGTTTTATGAAGAACAACAGAAGAGGATTTTGATGGTGACTGGCAGGGGGGCGGGTAGGGACACTATTTTAGGATGAACTTCGATGGCCTTAAAATACAGCATTTGGTTAGACCTGAAAATGAAGTAAGAGAGGAAGCCATATGAATAAACAGGGCAGAATGACTTGGTCATAGGAAATGTTAGGTACAAGGGAAGAAGGGAAACATGTTCAAAGAACAGTCCTAACAAACAAAAAGCCATATATTTTCTCTGATAAGAGGATGCTGATTCACAATGGGGTGGCTAGGGAAGAATAGAGTTACTTTAGATTAGGTAGAAGGGAGTGAAGGGGAGTGGTGGGGATAGGAAGGGTAGTAATCAGACATTATTACCCCAGGGTACACATATAACTACATGGCTGGTGGGATTCTACATCATGTACAACCAGAAGAATGAGAAATTCTACTCCATTATATATGATGTATCAAAGTGCATTCTACTGTCATAAATAACTTATTAAAACCAATTTTTAAAAAATTGAAAGAAAAAATAGTGAAAAGACTGATATGAATAGAGGTGTGTTCTAGAAGGGCTCATGTTTTTAGGACATGTATAGGAAATGTACTCAGGAGAGTGGAGATAAAAAAGTTCTTCTTTTCACTTAAACAAGGAGGGTATTATTAGATTTACAAGAAACTTTGGGACTGCATCTGATTTTTCCAAAGATTCTGATGGTCTAGAGAAAGGCTGATAATACTGTCAGGAAAAATTATTTCATAAGACTTCATCTTGCCGGATTTGAGGTATGCAGAAATCCCTGTTTTTAATGGTGAAGTCATTATCACTACTCTTTTTATTATAGTGAAAATGCTCTACCCCCTTAAGAATTCTATATGCTGAAATAGAATATATAATTTGATGGAGCCCACTTTGGTATTATTAGCCAATGATATTGGGCAAATGTGTGATCAGTCTAGCAGAGTGGTTTTTTAAAAATTTTTTATTTGTTCTTTTTAGTTGTACATGATTCAGTAAAATGTATTTTGATGTATCAAACATACATTGAGTGTAACTTCCCATTCTTGTGATTGTATATGATGTGGAGTTGCACTGGTTGTGTGTTCATATATGAACATAGTTATAAACATGTTGTGTGTGATTCATTCAACTGTCTTTCCCATTCCCATACCTCTTCCCTTCCCCTCACTCATTCCTGTCCAGTACTGTGAACCTCCACTCCTCCCTCCCTCACCCCCCCCCCCCATTGTGAGTCAGCATCCACTTATCAAAGAGAACTTTGGCCTTTGGCTGTTTGGGATTGACTTATTTCACTTAGTATGCTAGTCTCCAGTTCCATCCATTTGCCTATTTACTGGCAAATGCCATAATTTCCTTCTTCTTTATGACTGAATAATATTCCATTGTGTATATGTACCACATTTTCTTTATCCATTCATCTATTGAAGGGCACTTAGGTTGGTTCCATAGCTTAGTTGTTGAATTGAGCTAGCAGAGTGTTATTCAGGAATAATCCTGTGTGGTATTTCAAATATATGAGTTTTTAAGGAGTAGTTGTAGCTGCAGTATGTGTTATTGTTTTCCCCCTAAGAAAGGTATCGTCTGGCAGGCTGCACTGCAGAAAGACTGGTTTGTTTTTGATTTTTGTAATAAGCTTTACAACAGATCTATCAAATGTGTTATTCTAAACCTGGTCTAGCACAAAAATGTTTTCAACTTTTTTTTGGGGGGGGGTGGTACAAATTTTCATTTCTATGGTTGTGCATGATGTACATTCATACAATTCATGTAATCATACATGTACATAGGGTAATGATGTTTGTCTCATTCCACCATTTTTCATAGCCCCTCTCCCTCCCCCTCTTATTTCCCTTTTCATAATCCAAAATTCCTCCATTCTTCTCTCACCCCCCACCCCACCAACCCGATTCTGTATCATCATCCATTTATCAGGGAAAGCATTTGGCCTTTGTTTTTTTGGAATTGGCTTATTTCACTTCACTTATCATGATAATCTCCAATTCCATCAATCCATCCATTTATCTGTTTTTTTGTTTGTTTTTTGGCACTCTTATTCAGTGAAAGATTGTTTTAGGTCTTCAAAACTTGGAATCTGTCTTCCTTAACATTTTGGGTTTCTGCCCTTGATGTTTCTTTTTCCAAATCCTTTCCTAACACTGTGTTGTGAAGGGAGAGAATAGAGGTTCAGGTGTAAGTTCTATATGCATGGGTGTCACAGTAAACATGTTCTCAAACAGTAAGTTGTAGGAGTGTTTACTGACTATTTTTATCTGATATGCATAAAATATGAAGAAGAATATTTTGTCTTTAGTAATGACATTAAATAGATCAGTTTGTCTTTCAGACCTAAAGATGGTACAGTAGTTCCCCTTTATCCACAAGGGACACGTTCCAAGACCCTCAGTGGATGCCTGAAACCACAAGTAGTACCCAACCCTAAACATACTATTTTCCCTATGATACATACCTATGATAAAGTTTAATTTAGAAACTATGTGCAGCAAGAGATTACCAACAACTGAAAATAAAATAGAAAAACCATTCATTGCAGCATAATGTAATAAAGTTATTCAAAACCTATGAATTATTTGTTTCTGAAATTTCCCATTTCTTTTTGGATTGCTTTTGACTGTGGGTGACTGAAACCACTGAAATGGAAACCACAGATAAGAGGAACTACTCTGGAGTCATTTTATATCTTTGTTCCTTTGTTGTATGTAACCAAGAAGTGTTTGTCTTAGGATAAGATAGAAGTATGATTTTAGAAATTTACTATTTTTACAGTTTTGATCCTAAACTACTACTCTTCATAACTTAGAATAATGTCTTTTTAATGATTTGTTAGAAACTGAGATACTTTTTTCTTTTACATTTCTCTCTCTCTCTTATTACTACTGCATTGAAAGCCTGTGGTTGAATGAAGTATCTTTGGCCTGTTCTTTCATGAATCATGGAAACTTCTTCCAACATTATTATAAAACCTTTGTGATAGAAGAAACCCTGCTTTGAAATAGTTCTTTGCCTTTTACTTCATTTCTGTTGAATTTTTTCACTTTTATTTAGATAAGTACTATATACTTTAGAAAGTATATATTATTTAGTACTATATACTTTAGAAAGTATATAGTAACCCTTGGATCATTTCTTGAAAGAGTGTGTGTGTGTGTGTGTGTGTGTGTGTGTATGTGTGTATGTGTTTGTGTCTTTGAAAGGCAGATTTAGTTTTAATATTTACATTAAGCTTAAATATCACAATTTGAAATGTCTTCCTTGATTCTTTTCTCAATATTTTTTTCTTTGGAAAATATAGAGGAGTTGTTCTTCCTACATCAGTTTAATATGTGCATTGATATTTTGGAATGTTTTTCTTAGTTTTCACAGGTATGTGATATTTTTATACAGGTCCATGTTTGTTCTTAATGAGCTAAAGCTTATATAGACATTTTGAAAGATGTTGGTGATTAGGTAGTCTAGCAAATAACATTGTGGATCATACATTATTCATGCATGGGAGGCAGTGTGGCTACCTTGTTGAATTTTTATGAAACACAACCTTTATTTTTTTTTTCTTGTTCTCAGAATTATGAGAAATACTGCTATGTTTTCAGACTGTCTGACCTACAAGGCCTATGAAGCTTTGATTGGTGGCATATTAAGATTCCAAAGTTCACATTTGTGTGACTGCTTTCAAATTTATATTACCAATGTTAGATGCTTTTAATCTTCAAACCAACTTTTGGAGATTAAATAAGTGTTTTATTCTAGTTCTTTTTTTTAACTTTGATTTTCAAAATGTAGTTTATGATAGATGGCTAAACATTGATTGTGATTAACATATTCCTGAGAAAACTGGAAATACAGTCAAGACTCCAACCCACTTATATATGCACATTTCAGCAATCTTAAAGGAAGTTCAGATATGCCTGCCTACTTAGCAGAAAAGTATAGGTCATTTCTTATGAAAAATTATAAGAAAACTGGAAATTTTAGTGAATCCTAGAAGATTTGGTATCTATTTCTAAATACATAAAATCTGTCATTTAGAAGAGATAAAGCAGATTTTTTTCTTTCTTGCTTTATAAGCCTGAATTAGGACTAATTGAATATTAAAGAAATGTGATTCTACACATAATGAGGCCAGATGCTAAATAACGAGAATTTACGAATGAATAGGTTAGCAGAAATAGGACTGCTTTCTTTGGAGGGCAGTATCCTTGCTGGAGATGCTTAATTAGCCAGGATCTGAGTTCAGGTTGCAGTTACCTGGATGCTGAACTGTCGGGTCTATGTTCTTTCATGCTGTGAAATCCACTGTGCAACTTCAGAGCTGTGGATAGATCTGTTTCTTTCAGTCTTATTTACTCATGTAAATAAGTCTTACTTGCTTCATGTTAATTCTGGTGATTATCCTTGTCAGTGACAAGAAGTTACAGTTGACTATTTTTGTTTTGTACTTTCTTCTTCTTGATGTGTAGCAGGAGGGAAACTCAGGCCATGGTTCTATCTGGTGCAGTCACTAGAGGGACTTCACCTCTACCACCATGTAGTTTTATTCCCTTTCTTTTTGCCTTCTCTGTCCCTGTTCTGTGTATTTCTCCTGTGCTGGTAACTAGTATATACGAGTATAACTCTTTCAGTGACCCTTAAAGGAAAAAATAAATCTGCCTTTCTTTTGCTATAAGGGCTGAAAATGGGCCCAAACTTTACTTTAAATAAACCTTAAATCATCATGATGTTACTGCTATGACTTTCACCTAGATTTAAGCTGATATTTTCAATAGTTTTTTTAACTTTTTCAATTAAATTTAATCACTATCAATTAACATTATTAGAGGCTTACATGTAAGAGACAGTAGAAAAGATTCTTTTCAGTACAAAATGCTTACCTGGTTTGTGTACTGCTCTTTATGTATTCTGAACATGTATTTATCTTTTGGTCTGTAGTAACCAAAATATGCTTATGCAGCATTCAATGGAATATATTTATGTCCAGACACAGGCCCGTTTACATTTGATTTTGAAATCTAAATTGATAATGTAATTTGGTATCAAAAATAATATAGGCATACCCAGAGGAAAACATACAGTTTCTCCCTTTAATAACTTATATTCCTTTGGATATTGGCTATGCATTATTTCTCTGTACAGTTTGTAAAATTATTTTACCATTTCCCTTGATCCTCAGATCTCATATACACACACATTCCTATATATTTTGTTTTCTTGTTTTTGTTTTGCAACTTTATTACTATGTCTTAGACTTTATTATTGTGGTTTCTGTATACTATCAAGGCTCTTCCTTGATTCCTTTAAACTTTTTGACCTTAATTAATTGTTTAAACATTTAATCATTAATAATGCCTACTATTTTTTAATGTGTACATTAGGGTGCTCTCAAAATACCTGAGAATAGATATTATATGAAGAAAAGTGATATTCACATTTTATTTAACAAGAAAGAATGAAAAGTTCTTTGATTCAAGCAAGAGAAGTGAAAGCAGCCAGTTATATAGAAGGATAGATGTAGAAGTACCATAAAGAAGATTTGGTTTTTAATTACCTTCATCTCATTTTCTGGTAAGAATGGTTCCAAGTCGTTTTGAACTTGGAAACTTTGAGTGTTCTCTCTTTTGTTTTGCACTTGAAATAAATGCTGAAGCTTTTGATGTTCCCAAGTAGTTTTCATTAGTTATAGAAAAACAGTAATTATTTGACAATTACTATTTTTTAAATTCAACGAGCAGTCTTTAGAGCCTATTCCTGTACGCCACCACATTATAAATAGGTATGCAAGCATTTCATAATGGCAGGAAAGAAAAATATACAGTGCCAGTAATTTTCTAAGATATCACTTTTTAGAGAAAGAATATGGAAATATACTTAATTAGGCTCAGTGCAACATCTATAAATTTTTCTTTTGTGTTTTTATTAGTGCATTATTGTTATACATAATAGTATCTATAAATTTTTTAAAAGCTAACAGTTTTTCCACTTTTAGTGAGATATGACATAAATCAAATATTTTTATGTATACATTAATATATTTTATGAATTCTTACATGTGTATAATATGTCTTCTTTGGGCAACATGATGTCTGTGTTATCTGCATTATTAGAAGTATTAGCAATAGTTGGTCATTGTGTGAATATATTACTGAAATTCACAGTTATAAAAACAAAATTCTCAATCATTATTTTGAAATATATGAGAACTTTTAGCATTTTATGGTCCTAAAAACTACATACAATTTAAAATTCCTCAAAATAATTTCTCAGTTTTTTTTTTTTTTTCATTTCCTATCATGCATGGTCAAAGATTCTCGCAGGCTAGTAAGGAAAGCTTGGGTGCTGGGACAGTAAATACTGGGCGATGAGCCAGGGATCCAGAAGTCAGGTTCTGTACGTGATGAACGTAGACAGTGTCATAAGCCTGGTAGTAAAAGGCAGGGAAACCAAAATTAAATGAGTCTTTATTTCCTAGACTTTGGGTTTCATACATCAATCAATGAAAAAATAATAAGTAACATAGCTTGCCAGTTTATTTAAAATGAAAGAATTTCAATACTAAGAGAAGTGATATTATTCCAGAATTAAATAGCTTTTCAGAGAGAAATGGTTGTCAACATTAAATCAACATTCTTAAGCAAATATCAATATATAGGCTCCTTTCGGGAAGGTGAGAAGCTGGAGAAGAGGGATTAGCCAAGAGCCAGTTAGAGTGAGAAACATTACAGAAAGCAATGAAAAGGCATGGGCCCAGTGGACAATTCATAATGAACAGAAAATTTGCTTTTATTGACTATATTTTAGTCAGTTAAATACTTTGATACATCATGGCAATTCAGTTGAAAAAAGCACACACAAAGAAACATTTTATGTAAATGAACAAATGATTCATAGGTAAGTATTAGATCAGTTTTAAAAGTGCAAGGTGAACTTGATGAATATTGAATACTCTTTCAGTATGTCTTTGAAAGCTTGCATTTTAATTCTTGCATATTAAAAAAATATGTCTTTTTAACCTCTTACACTGTCCTGGGTCCATTTACTCATCGCCTTCACTTAGCTTCATGGTTATTACAGTGAAATATGTCTTGTAGTCATAACCCAAACGGGCCACAGACCTCAATGGATCAGCAAACTTTCTTTTAAGCAGCAGACTGGCACATTTTCAGGAGAGAAAATGGTGATTTATTACAACTGGGGTCTGATTTTTATAGAGTTTAAGTGAGATTAGAATCATAACAAGTGAGATTTGAGTCATGGCAAGAATGCATCAGTTAGGTAGTCAGGAGGAACAGTTGTGCATGTTCAAAGCTCCAATCAGGGTAAGCAGTTGCAAAAGTTCAAAACCCATTGTTGCTGGGAAAGGGTGAAAGTCCAGAGCTCAGAACCCATTGTTTACCTTCCTCCTGGGTCACATTGTCCTCCTTTCTCCCTGGGAATTGTCATTCCCCTTCTTCTTGGGGATTGTTATTTTTCATATCCTTCAACAAGCACTTTATTTTCTGAGTTTTAGTACATCTGTGGGCTTCTCCTGGTGGCCAGTAGGATTGCATGCCAGCCATGTGAAGCCTTCTCACTCTGTACTGTGTGCTCAGATTGCCAGCATCAGTGAAACCATCCTTATTTGATTTGCATATTTTGCCTTTGCTTTTTGCATCTGTGTGAGGTATGGTGGGAAAATGTTTAAAAAGACTGGATGTAAGAATAGCAAAGAATATTGTCAAGAAAAAAAGCAGCCCCTAAATCCATTCTTTAGAATGAAATTAGAAATGCTCATAGAGGTGCATCGATGCTCAGAACTGTCTCTAAATGAATCTATACTTCTTTCTTATTTTGAAGCTTTTAAGAAAATTGAAATGAGGATTTCAGTAAAGAATAAAAAAGGAACCAATATCATCCTCTAGAAGGTGGAGGTCCATCTGCTATAGAAGCCTTAACTCTTTACATTCTCTTTCAACATGTTCTTGATTGACATGTTGATTTTTGAGATGCAACACTGACATCCAATGGAAGTTGACTGTACTTTAAGTAAACTGAATTGGGGGAGGGGATCCTTTAATTTGGTTCTGTTTTTCTGCTGTTTTGTTTTTAATTCTTTCATTCCCTTTTCCCCAACTAAATATTCATCAAGAACTTAGTATGTATCAATCCTTTCCATGCCTTTGTGAAGCTTATGTTTCTAATTAGGATATTATGGTAATTCAATTATAAAAATACAAGTCATGAAAAGGAAGTCCATTATTCTGACTGCTGCATTTTCTCCATTTTCTTTTTTTTTTTTTCCTTTGGAAAGTTACTGGTTGTAGAGATATCTCTCTTTTCCTTTTTCAAATGCAGTTCCATCTCTCGTCTTAATTCTACTTTCCTTCATCTCATTTGGGATCCAGGCCAAAACAGCTTGGAGTTCAACTAGAATATTCTTGTTCCTAATACCCCACACATCCAGGGTCACTAATTTCTTCATAAATGTTTCAAATTCATACTCTTCTTTCTGTACTTGCTGGCATTACTTTAGTCTCTCACCTTCCTGATTGCTTTTCATTATGCTAACCCTAAACTTATCTACTTCCATTTTCTACACCTCTGCCAGAAGGATCATGCTACTCCCTTTGCTTCATTGTGATTTCTTATTCCTTATTCATGGAGTCTGAATTCCTTGATGTAGAATAGAAGGCCTACCTCTGACCTTACGCACAGTGCTCTCATGTTCCTTTTGTACACCTTTGACCGAAGAACCCTTTCTTTTCCTACATCAGTCATGTTCTTATCCCCATTTTTTTCTTTTTGCCAAAAATCCACCCACCAGCATGAATCTTCTCTCCTCTTTTATTGTCTCACATTTTATTCTTCAAGAATCAGCTCATACATCACCCCTTCTACTACTTTGTGAATGACTCCCACACAGCCTTGTGGTCTATATTTAGAAATAAATGTGGGATTGTGATATGGTTGCTTACTATCTCCTTTTGAAAATTATTGTGCTTTAGACATATTTTCATTATAACACTTAACACATTATCTTGAGATGATTCAAGATAGAACACAGGTCTTATTTTGAAAGGAGTATACCTAACCTTAGTGAAAATATTAGGAAAGTAACATCCTACTTAGGAGAAAATTGGTACCCTCTCTATTTACTAGTGATACTTGGGAAGCAGTAAGAAGAATGGGGATGAGAAAAGAATTGGACTGTATTCAAACTCAGTGTTTTGGCTTGGAAAATGAAGTTGGGAGATGGAAAAGGAGTGGCTGTGAAAGAGAGGGGGACTTCGAGATAATAATATAAGCCAGATGAGCTAATGATACTCGTAACTGAGTTTGTAAGTTAAGCCATTGCACAATTAAGTGAAACAGTAAAATATTGCATTGGATGATACTGGAATGGAAGGCCTTCAGAAATCCCTTAAACTTGAACACAGGGATTCTGGCAAAGAAACAAAGCAAAAGGATGAGTTGGTAAGAGGATGGGGTAAGAATAAATTTAAAAATTCTGAAATGGACAAATCACAGGGAATATTTAACTGAGATCTATGTTTACATAGGGCTGTCTATCTAATGGAGATTAATTATACAAATTATTACATCAATAATATTTGTTATGCTATTTTCTGGATTCATTATAAGTATTTATTTATTTTATGATTAAAAAAGTCAAAAGGGAGGAGCCCACCTATGAGAGTAGGATCTACCAGAATATAAAAAATAATAACTGTATTAATAAGATCATGGTATTTTCTTAAATGTATTAAATGTGTAATAACAAAGAAATAGCTAACACTTAAATAGCAATTTGCAAAATACTTCCAAATACGTTGTCTTCTTTGATCCTTATAACAACTCTAACAAGTAGTTTCAAGGACTTATATTATTGTCCCTAATTTCATGGATGGGCATGAATATTCAGTTCCCTGTTTCAAGGACACAGTTTTGGAAGCAGGGTTTAGGCCTGAAGATCCGATTCTACACGCAGGGTTTTCTGCAGTGGGCTAAATTTGGAGCCTGGTATGAAGTTGGACTGTCTTAGGGACTCCATGTAATATACCACAAAGTGATTCAGGGATCCAGGTCACCACTTTGTGGTCCTCTCACATCTAGGCTTTTCTAACAGAACAAGAAGAAGGCTCATTTCCTTAATTTTTCTATCTTCTTCCTATAATCTACATAGCCATTGTAAAAAGCTTGAAGTTGTGCAAACCATGGTGCTCTGTCGCACTTACTCCTTTGTATATGTTTTCTATTTTTCCTCCTCCTTTACCTGGTGAGTTTCTACCTGTCTGCCAGTAGCATCTTATTGAAAAAACTTTCTGACATTTCTTTTACTCCCCCTTTCTTCTCACTGATCCCTTTCCCTTGCCTCTGCCCTAGTAAGACCTGGCATGGAATTATCTAGATGTGTGTTCTAATCCATTCTTCCCTCATGAAGAAGATGCTGGGACCATTTTTGATTGGCTTCAGCAATGTCGAGTATGCTCTACGTTTTCAGTAAATATTTGGTGAGTGACTCAGTCATGTGAATTTTTCCACAAGGAGCAATGTTGTCTGTTTCTCACTGTCAGAAACTGGATGAGACCAGGCAGCCGGGTGTGTCAGGTGACCACACACAGTCCATGGTTCAGGTTTCATGTTCCCAGTGTTGTTGCCTTAGGATCATTGACTACTAAAATGGATTTGCATCTAGTTCTCCTTCTTATTGTTGCTTTTGTGACCCAAATAGGAAAATTATAAACATGTATCTCCCAATGTGTTTTGTGGTAGTTATTTAATGAGCAGTAATTTTTATTTAGGTCATTGGAAAGATGAGGAGGAAGCAGAGAAAATCGCTTCTGGTGCTGTCTTCAGTAGGAAATTTATAAACATGTATCTCCCAATGTGTTTTGTGGTAGTTATTTAATGAGCAGTAATTTTTATTTAGGTCATTGGAAAGATGAGGAGGAAGCAGAGAAAATCGCTTCTGGTGCTGTCTTCAGTGCTTTATGTTGGCTGACAGGCCGCCTGTGTTTGATTTGAGATGATAGTCTGTAAACTCCTTAAGGTAGACTGTTAATTTCCCATGACAGCACATGATGCTTCTCCTCCCCTCCTTCCCCACGCCCAGCGCATGTATCACAGGAACCTCCTGAGTGAGACATTTGTTTAACGTTGCCTGTCAGAGAAGGTACCACAGCAAGTCAGTCAGGTTTGGAGTTTGCAAACACACTTCCACCTTACTGAACATCACAAGGACTGTCAAAAATTTCATTTCCCTATATTTTCTCTTCTTTCTAGAAGAAAAACCATTATAGATGTAAATGTTAGAGGAATTTTATTACAGACTTTGGAGTTTTATGCAGTTTGGACTGGGCAGACACTTTTGAAATCTTCCCAGCAATAGAACTTTATTTGAATATGAGAATTTTATAGTTCGTTGCACTACTCGAAACTAGATATTTTTTTTCAAAATATTAGTTATATCTGATAGTGTAGTTTTTTTTTTTCACCCTGCTTTCTCTGAAAAGCAAAGTGTAAGCTTTTCCAAATAGTCTTGTATTTATAAAATATCTTTTTTTTTTTTTAATTTCTTCTCAGTCTTCTGGCCTTTTTCTCCTACCCCACTCTTAGGAATTATTCATATATACTCACTTGAGGACTGGATGAAATGCATGTATGTGTACTATTCATCTTTCAGATATAATAGTATTTAGTAGATAATGAATAACCACCAGGAGAGAAACCAGTTGCACTTCAAAATATAATTAGCAACCCCAGCCCTGAAGAAGTTTGCATTTGGTTGTGACAAAGCCAGTTGAGTGGTGTGCCCTCTGCAGAGAGAAGGGAAAGATGGATGAATTTCTAATGCAATCAGGAAATCCCTCTATAATTTAAATATATTAGCATATTATAAGAAACCCTGGTATTTGAATGTCCCTCAGATAGTTCAAAGTCTCTCCCCAGCAAACATGACTGAATTACTTGAGGGAACACATTAAGACAGCAGGCCTGGTCCTTAATGGATCAACACTGTCTATACTCATTATCACAGCAAACTCCAGGAAGAGCATCACTGAAGCCGTAAGGAATCGGATTACTGATGCAGTCCTCACGATTTTGCTTGCATTGCTCACATCTAATTTGCCACCAAATGTTTGACACCATGCAAACATGGAATTTCCCGAACATTAATATTATTTCCTACTTGCACCTAGAAATGCTAATGAGCATACATATTTAGTGCTTGTTGAATTATATATAAGAAAAAAAGTAGTTGGAATTTTGTATTCCATATACAAAATAAATACTAGTTTTCAAACATTATGGTTTCTAAGAATGTTAGTGCAATATGACATGGAATTAATGATCTAAGTATACATTCTGGCTTTTTTTTTCCTTCTTTTTTTTTTTTTTTTTTTGATACAGGGGATCAAATCCAAGGCTTCATGAATGTCACTTTTGTAATCTGCTTTTGTTTTATTCTGGTCTCAACCAACTCAAATAAATAATAAGAGTAGCAAAAATGATTTGTACAAGTGTAAGACCTTTGCATTTATTATCTAATTTGTCTTTCCAGTAGCTCTATGTGGTAAAACCACATCATCCCCATTTTATAGCTAAGGAACCTGAGGTTTAGAGAAAGAAAGTAGCTTGACTAAGATTACGGTATTATAAATGGAGGGGCTAGGATTAAGCGTACCCGGAAGGAACTCAGAATTGTAGCTCTTGTACTCCCTATTGCAAGTGTGCTCCTTCTTTCAAAACCCTAATAATCCCAGTTTTCCAAGGTTCTAGGATTCTTCCATAATGACTTTGATTGGACTGTTTAACTTTGGAGTACCATCTCAACAGGAAACTTTGGGAATACTTCATGAATATAATTCTTCTGGTAGGTCACAAAAAATTATTTTTCTGTTAAAAAATTAGGATGCAAAGATATAATATGACCAACTCTGATTCTCAAAGACATTACAGACCAGGTCTAGTCAATCACTATGTCCTCTTAAAAGTAGTTCAGCCAATTTAGAAGAAAATACCATGAACTTAACTGGTTGATTTGGAGATAATTATTTGCATAACTTAAGGATGTTTATTACATAAATTTACCTAAGGTAAATTTTTAAACCTATTTAAAACATAATTATTTAAAAGAAAATTTTCTACACAGATTACAGATGTCTCTATTGCAGGAATGGTGCACCTGAATATTTTTAGAATAGAACATTGCAATTTTCCTATTAGGTCTGGTTTTTAGAGTAGGAAGGGTAATGAAAACTTTCAAGCATGCCCTGCAGTGACTGCAGGACTGTTTCCTTTATTTGAACATTCTCATTGTCATTATCTTCTGGAGAGTGCACTCTCTATTTCGTGACATTATATGATTTCTCAAATGATATCTGACTTTGTGGGACCTTCTTTATTTTTGCTGTGAAATATGACAACTATGGTATTGTAAATATTTTAGTCTTTATGAGTAAAATATGAATTTTTATGAATTGACTTTAAACACATATATCTGCCAATGTAGAACATCTTCCTTATTGCTTATTTTGTAGTAGAGTAATACAGTAAGGAAGGGCTATTTGTTGATGCCATCTTGCCAGACATTAAACTGTGAGGAAGAATGGACACATCCATATATTTACGTGGAAAAGTTTGAGTAAATATTTAGCACTTTTGACTCCAAAATTTCATTAATTTTTATAATTCATTTCCTCGTTCACATTTAGGTTTTTCTAAAATGACTGTGAGACAGTTGATTAAATATTTTGTTTGAGGAGCAGTTAAAAGCTGAAGTTTTGGTAAAACAATTCCAGAAATGATTTATTAAAGAAAAAGTAGTGAATCTGTTTAATTTTTCTTGTTCATTTCTCTTATCTGCCTATGTATTCCTATTTAGTTATCTCCTTGTGTTCTCTCCCTTCATATCAAGGAGAGAGAGAAATGAAAGAAACGATTATTCCCTTTGGTGGATTGTGATGAGACTGAAGTCGGCTTTTTTTTGTAGAGGTGAAGTCTTAGATTGTTAGGTAAAAATCATTGTAAGCTTTTAAATGTAGTTGGATATTTTCTGTACCTTATTACTTTTGAAATAACATGCCCTCCCCTTTTTCAAAGTACAGCATTGCAAACTCTGGATAATCTTTTCCTAATGTTTGTCAGATCCCTTGAGCTTTCTTCTGGTTCTGTGGAATTCCCCTTCTCTGGGTATTGACAAAATCATTAAACAAGCCCTGGTCTCATGATTACTTTTCCAGGGCCACTTTCCTTGCTTTTTATCTTTATATTTAGTGTTGTTTCATCTAGTTCTCATTATTTGTGGCAGGGTTCACAGCCCAGCCAACTGGAATAAATTTCATCAGGAAGCACATCACACCTGGCTCTGTGGCATCCTCTGCGAGCCCCTGCCATGTGGGAAACATGACTGCTTCTTACCATGAAGGACCGTTTACAACTCTGACTTCTTCCACTCTCATTTTTGTTTCTGAAGATGGCAAGGAGTGGTGTGTCTGTTCAAAGTGGTTCTCTTGGTGTTCCTCCTGTAAACCTCACTTATTCTTTTGGTCACCACCTTCTGTCACTCTTTTTGAACAAAAGGAGGAAAAAGAATGGAGTTGATCTGAACTTTACATCTCTTTTCAGCAAGAGAATGCAAGGGGGAGTTCTTGTTAGTTCCTCCCAGTTATCCCAGTGACTTCCCATTAGTGGCTTGAGAAGATATAAGAGGGAGAGTGTGGTTTGGTGGGGGTGTACTTCAATTCACGTTTTTAATTATTACATTGGGTCTCAATAAATAATTTTTAAGAGCTTAGTCCTTAAAAATTTGTGAATGAAACATGACTATGGAAATCTATTTAATATTATGTCACTACTTTGAGAAAAAAATAATTTATTGTAAGAATTTCAAAAGTAAGAGAATTTATATCCCTAGGATTTTGGTTAATTTCCAGATTTCTACCCTTTTGTAAGCATCTAAAATTATCCGAGGCAGATTTTATTAAAACTCTAAATCAGCTGAAACTACTCTTTCTTTGTCCATTTTTCCTTCATCTCTTGGTTTGATAATCCTATAACCATATATATGTTTAGAGATTTCCCTCATGTGGCATGATTAGTATGATGTGTGAACTGATTATGTGGAAACAACTGCGAATTCCAGCTTGTCTAAATACTGTGTGTTTTTACTTGAGAACATCAGCTCTGGAATGTATTTCTAGCACTGTGAGAAAAAAGAAAAGTCTTTATGTAAAATATAGTCAGAAATTTTATTTGTGAAATTAAGCTTTCAACTCAATTGTTCCTCCCACTGGAAGCAGCTCAAAGTTGCTTCTTTCCTTCCTAGAATGAAAAATTGTGCCCTTTTAAGAATACTTAGTCTTCTTTTTTTAATCTTTAAGTTGGTGTTTTCTTGTAAAAGCAACCAAAGTTGACATGTATGTGTTTTTGTCTATGTATTACCTAGGATCAAAATTACAAATCGTCCTTAGTACCACTTAAGACTAATGGAGTGGCTGTTTCAAGGTCCCTAGTTATCAGAGTGAGCCCTCAGGATGGAAAATTGAAACTTATATGAAGACTTTACACTAATAATCCAGGTTTCTCATACAGTATTGAAACCCAAATAGGGAATAGTATTCTTATTTGTAAGATGTAATCAATAATCTGCCTGCTGGTAATTCACTATTTTAGAGGTTAAATATAATGGATGAAATAACTTAAGTGGATGAAAATTTAAGAGGAAGAAGAACTAGGAGATATTCTTATTTTCTAAGCTATTTTATCTTAAAATAAAGAGAAGCTATTCATTTGAGCTCATAAGTAAAGCTTTCTTAGTATTGAGATTGGTCCATTTCATTTCTATAATGGGCATATATTGTATTTCCTCAAAGAAAGAAGGAAGTGGGGAGGGGGCCATTTCTTTGCCAATTTCATTATTATGACCATGGAAGGTTCTTTGAATATGTCCAATGTACTGTCCATGTAAGAAAGAAGAGAAATTGAAAGAAGGCACACACCACATTCCCTCCCTTGCCCATTTCTCTCCAAAGTGGACATCAGTATTGTATAATAAAATGTCACTTTCTGCTCATTCTCAGCATTTGATTTAGGTGATTGACAGCATGTGTACTGACTTAGTCTCATTAGGGCAAAGGACAAGAAAGACATCATACCTAATATCAAAACTCAGAACTGAAGCAGGATATTCAAGCTTTTTATTCAAGCTTGAATAAATCTAGAGGAAAAGGATGAGGTATCTTCAGAAAATTAAACATCAAAATAAAATGGGTAAAAAATCAATACCTATAGTTTATTAGCACCACAGATTCTCTACTGGTTTTGAATTGAACACATTTGGAAAAACATCCTGGTTCATTAGTCTAAAAAATTATTGCATTATCAAGAAAAAGATTGTTTAATGGAATTATGGTTAGGTCACTTATAGCTTGAAGTAAGTTCATAGAATTAATCTGTGATTTAAAGATCCACAGAGTATTTGTTCATTGCATAGGATGATTTTAAAAATTACACTGAAGACATTTATCTGATATTAGAATTGCCCACAGGTACCACACCTTTTTACACAGAAACTCTAGAAGTCATATACTACGTGATAGATTATCTTTATTAGCTTAAAGATAAACAGAAAAGCGGGCTAATTTCCTCTCCCAGATATTTAGCTGTGATGTTGATAGTTTAAAACCTGCCTGTCTCCCTACGGCATCCACAGTAAATATTCTCAGTGTAGATGAAAAGCTACCAGCATAAGTACTTGTGATATAAAGATTTTTTTTAAAAAAAATTTACATGCAAAAACCTATGAATTGTGATTACTTTCACACATAGCCAGAAATACAGTATCTTTTTACAGGAAAGTGAGGAATGAAGAAGAATTCCTTTTTCCTTTGGATTACCCAAAAATAAATTACACATTAAATGCTGTTAAAATAGAGTTTTCTCTTGTGGTTATTATTGTCACTCTTAGAGAAATAGAAACTATTTAATTTGTCTTTAACCTAATATTGAGATATAGAGCTTTATTTACTAAACATAACAGTTGTTTATAAACAAAATCTCAATTCCTTGTAAGCAGAGGGAAGGAAGGAAAGAAATGGAAAAGGGGAGACTGGGAGTGTTGAAAGGAAACCATATGAAGAAGAGTGAAAAGAGAGACAAGGGCCCAGAGAGTAGGGGGAACCATCGGGGAGAGTGGGTCGTGTCCCCCAAGAAGACCTCAAAGAGAGAAATGGCACTGTCTGGCAGCTGGGGAGAGACAGGCGTCCCCAGGACACAGGGCCTTCAGTGTCTTCCCTGCTTTGTCAGCCTCGGAGCAATTGACTGTTTTGAATTTTTATGGAATTTCTACTATTTCTCCTAGTTCTGCAAACTCCCATCATAATATTCATTTTTACTTAGAAATACAAAAATGAAAATAGCTTTAATGCTTTATGTAGTTACATTCTATGTACTTGATACATGGTGGGCCTAAGGGTGTCTACTAATGAAACATTGGAGAAGAGGTCATTATTAATAGCAAGATAAACATTTTTTAGTAGATATTTTGTGATTCTGTTACTTTGAATTCTTCTGGAATCTAAAACCATAACTTAGCTGTCAGTGCCTTTTTTCCCTAAAGGCCAATTACTATGATAAAATACTTCTCTGTGTGCCTATCACAGATAAAAATACCCACTGTACTAAGACACCTCGTTATTTGGAAAATTGTGCTCAAAAATAAATTTTGAAGAGTGTACAAGACCTCTTGGTACCATTTTTGTAATATTTTGCATTTGCACACAAACAGTAATAATTTTTTTTTTCTTTTGGAACTTCCAATTCTCTCTGGCAGGTTAAAGTGGGTAAATACCTTCTCTAATCTTTTTTCTTTGGGTCTTCAGCTCTGCAAACACCCCTCACTCCTTGTAAACTCTCCAAAGCTCAGCAAATACCTTCCCCTGTGTAGCTGAATGTTCTTCTCCGTGTAGCTGAATTTTCCTCCCTTTTTGACAGATAAAAAAAGTAAGCTGGGCTTTTTCAACCTTTCTCTGCCCATCACTTCTCAAACAACTTCCTGTTTCTGAACTGCACAGCAGAATTTGAAGTGAACAAAATAGAAATATTTGAGAATTGTGTGCTGTCTGTCCATAGCTATTTGTCTTTATACTTGCATGACATGAGGAGGAGAGCCTGGGACAGCAAGAATTCAGGGCTGGAAGAATTCAAGTTCTGTTCGAATACAATGAGTAGTCTTAAGAAAGTAACTGTAATTAAGAAACTTAGTTGGGAGACAGGGGGCAGTCATAGAAGAAAGGAGTTTCCCCCTAGATGTATTTTTCCCTGTCCTTTGGGTGTCATAAAATAGGGTTTCTAACATACATGAGTTTTTCTTAATAAGAAATCAAGTAGTGCACCGGATGATCTTCGTCATTAAAGCACTCATTCTAGACATTTGTGAATAAGGGTTTATAAAAATCGATACTGCATGAAAGAATAAGTGTTAGTAGGAATTTAAAGGAGGGCCTTAAATTCATTAGTATTCTGCAAGCTGTGAGTAAAGCTGTTTAGCCCTGAAGGCAGAAATACTGTGGAGATTTAGGTTTTGGAGTCAAACCAATCTAATTTCCATTTCCATTTTGGTCATCCAACTTCATTAAGCCTCAGTTTCTTCCTCTATAAAATAGGAATAATACCGCAGAAGAGTACTGTGGTCATGCCTGTAATGACTCAGGAGGCTAAGGTGGGAGTATTGCAAAGTTGGAGGCCAGCCTCAGCAACTTAGCAAGACCCTGTCTCAAAATAAAAAGGGCTGGGGATGGAGCTCAGTGGTAGGGCGCCCCAGGGTCAATCCCCAGTCCCAAGGGAGGTAAGGAGGAATAATACATTAGCTTTATGGGATTATTCAGAGAAGATGAACCAATATACCTAAGTTAATTAGAATTATATTTGAAACACAGTAAGGTTTCCAGAAGTAATATTAGCAGAAGTGGTTGTTATAGAAACTGAAAATGGATGGTTAAATGGATTAGCATTCTTAGATGACATGCAGGCCTTAGCATTTAGGGGCCGTTTGGATATGAATAGAGCGAACTGAAGGAGGGGAAAAAATATTTGGCCCTTTATTCTAATCTCAGTTGTGAGTCCAGCAATTCTTTCTTTCCTTTTCCTATTGATCAGTTCTCATTCATAGTAAAGTAATGGAATATATTGCTCTAACACAGTATTTGTAGCATAGGATGTGAAGAATAAATTGGTTGCATGTGAATTATTAGGGAATTATTAGTGATCTGATTTTGGGGGTTTTCATAATAATGCATAGAACATGCTTTTTTTTCTTCCTTTGAAAAGAAACAAGCAAAAATTAAATATTGGGAGAAATGGAAAATTAATTTCATCTTGTAAAATATCCAGAGTATATAATCAGAGTAGCAAGAATTATTATTTTTGAGTTTTGAAAATGCTAATAAGGTAATAGTAGCCACCTCAAATACAGAATAAACTCTAGTAAAATGATGTATGACCCTCATTAATTAAAATAATAGTGTGAATGACATGACAACAGAATACTGATGAATTACCCATTAAAAATTCATTTACAATAAACAAATTAATTTTATATGAGCACCATAGTGAACCCTTACAAAATTTAAAAAAAAAAGGTAGCCGCCTATTTTAAAATATTTTGGTTTATGCAGAAAATATTCTTAAAAATATTTGTTGAACTAGTATATGTGATTTATGCAAGTAAGTGAATACCAATTAGAAAATTGTAAAATAATGTAGTATAGTTTTGTTGTGATTTATTTGAATTTTTATATACTTGTCTGAATTTTAATAACCAATTTTAGGAATTAAGTCATGATTAGAAATAAGAATTCAGAAGAGCTTTTCAGATAACAAAAGGCATTTGGGTGGGGATGCATTTATCTAATTTAACACCTGCTGTGAAGAGATACACACAACCAGGCAGAGCATCAGAAGTAGCAGATATTATTACCTATCTTTTTGTTCTTAGTCTAGTAAAGTAAAATGACATTTCTTCTAGGAACTGAGGCATGATTAAGAAAGAAGAAAGTTATCCTAAGTGCCTGATGATAGTTACTGATCCCTTTTGGTTCCTTATTAACTTAATGATAATGGATTAAGCCCAGCAAATGAGAGTCCTGAGCATCAATTTCTTTCCACTTGTAATTAATATTCAGCCCAAGAAGAAACTGCCCTTCACAGCTACTATTAAGAAGGTCTCAGAATTTTGTTACTGAACTTAGGAAAATAAAATCTTGAGTAACAAAATTTTACTTCAGATCATTTTTTTTTTTAGCATGGACATTAACTACCATTGGATGTTCTATATTAGTTTAGTTCATTTATCCCAACCGTTGACAGTTACAATTTAATTTTAGTGATATTGGTATTTTACTAAAAGAGATCATTATGCTTTCAGTATATCATAATTATGAACAGAAATGATATTTGATTTTCCAAAGACAGCATTTTGGGCAGGTGTTTTGAGATTTTTCTTTTTCTAACAAGAGTTGCACTATGACTTTAGGAATTATTGTGGATCCTGGCTTAGTAGAAAATGAAATCAATAATTGGGAGATCATCAGGTTGGTTACTGAGGTTTCCTGGAAAAAATTGGAACCAAGAGATGGGTGTTCTTTTTGTGCATATTTGAGTACTCTGGGTGGGTTAGAGAAATCAAGTCATAGTTTTTGCTCTTAGTTTCTACTGCTATAGCGAGACTGACATAAAATCAGTTATGAAGAATTGGCTCTACCTTGAATCTACTGTTGGACCTTGGACTTTGGTAGGGTTTAGTTTGCTTGTTTATTTATTTATTCATTGGTTTACACAGCAACTGTTTACTGAGCACTTGTCATGAGCTAGTCCTGGCTAGTCAACAGGAAGAAAGTAGACCTGAGTAATGACCCAGGTCATTACTCTATGGGTAGATGAACAATCCAGAAGAAGGCAGTTTAGCACCACAAAGAATGGGAGAATATAGTAGGATAATCTGTTTCCGACTTTGAGGGCTAAACTTTGCCTAAACTAGGAAATGCCTAACTAGATGATGGCTGGGGCTTGGGAATGAGGGAAGACCGTCTCTGTCAGAGAGTATAGCATGTGCCCAGGTAATGAAAAAGGAAGGGTGAGCCAGAACAAAAGAGCAAGGAGAGTTTGAGTGGGAGTCCATACGAGGACTTTGTGAGTCTTACGGTTTACCAGATTGTGCCAGCATGAACACACTTGGCCATTAGCTCTTGCTTTTTCTCCTCTGTGGTTTGAAATATGAACAAGTGATTATAGGCCACATGACCTCTTTGCCAGTATATTTCTAGGACTTTTCAGAATCCCATCAGGTTAAAATTTATATCTTCCCTGTGCCAACCAAGGTAAGGAGGTTCAGATCTCCTGTTGTGACTGTCCTTACTGAATGTCCTCTGTATCATGCTGCTCTGTAGCTCATGTTGCTCAGGCTCCAAAAGTACATGATTGTCACTAGCTCTTGGGGTGCTGTCCATCTGCATCCTGTTCTAATCACAATCATGGAATTGATTATTTCTTTGGACTAACTGTGCAATTTATACTCATCCTTTTCTACAGATTTATTAAGACAACGAAGTGTGTTTTAAGCAGAATAGAAATTTCAGATGAGAAAAGTGTATGAATGAGAGTCGAATACATGATCATTTGGATATAGGCTTCCTGAAGAAGATGGGACTCAAACCACATAGTCAATAAGAGTTGGGGAAAGGAGGAATGACATTCTAGTGAAGATAAGGGTTTTTAGGGACCTTAGAAGAGTGACTGTATGTTGCAATTATTGCAAATTAATTTTGGGAAAGAAATGACCTTTTAGTTTAGTTTCAGTTGAAGCAAAACAAATATTCTTTAATTTGACCACCATTGACTGGGCAAAAATTCAGAGAAACATTCTTATGGTTAAGATAAATGGGAGAGGGCTAAGGTTGTGGCTCAGTGATAGAGTGCTTGCCTAGCACATGTGAGGCACTCCTCAGCACCACAAAAAATAAATAAATGAATGAAGTTATTAAAAAAAGATAAATGGGAGAAAGTGCCATTTTGGGGTTAGTTCTCCAGGACTGCTTTGTGGTGTCCGCTCTTAGCAGAAATGCCCTCAACTCATTAGCCACTAGTGAATAGGGGCATGGAATGTGATGAGTTTTAACTCCACAGTTTCTCGATTGTGACATTGGGTAGATTGTTTAATACTGATTTCTTCATCTCTCAGTGAGGGTCATGTTGATGGTTGTAGTAATATTAGTACCACTAGTAGTTGTGGTAGCATCCGTAATACTGCGTATTATGGATGGTGGTGGTAGCTTGCATCTGTAATACTGATATCATAGTGTTGCAGGAGATTAAATACTCAACAAATTAAAAACTCTGGTAATAGCTGTTTGCCTGTGTTTGCACATACTCTGAGTGTATTCTTTCATTCACTCCTTTATTCGCTGTGAAAATAAATTGTAAGGTTGAGATAAGTCCCTTGTAATCTAGCCTGATTTCTAGGAGAAAGTGAATGGTTTTGTATTGTTTTTTGAATTTCTATTAATTCCCCTCCCCTAAAGCAAATTATTACATCATTTTAGTTCCATTTTGTACTTTTATAATGTTTGCCAAAATGTGTTCTAAGAACCACCTGCATAAAAATCATCATGGGAACTTACTAAAAATAAGGATTTGACTGGGTGTGGTGGTGTACACCTGTAATCCCAGTGACTCAGGCTCAGGAAGGAGGATCACAAGTTCTAGGCCAGCCTGGGCAACCTAGTGAGACCCTGTCACAAAACAAAACAAAACAAAACAAAACAAAACAAAACAAAACAAAAACACAAAGGCTGGTGATGTGGTTAAGTAAGAGCTCTGGGTTCAATCCTTGGTACCCAAAAAACAAAACAAAACAAAAAACAACCCACAAGGATTTGATGTTGAATTTATTGAATCAGAACCTGAGGGCAAAGTGTGGGAATCAGCATTTAAACAGGCTCCTCAGGAAATTCCTGTTCATACTGCAGCTTATAACCTGTTGAATCTCATTGTCTTGCTCGCCTCTCACTTGTTGCTATAGAAAGGAAAGACTGGCAGTAACTTCATACTTCTTTGTATTATATACATTTTCTACAACTTTGAATCCTGAAAAACTGTGTTTTCTTTACTCTGGTTGGAGAAATGAAGCTATTAACTTCTACTTATTTATTTTTTTCCTTTTGGTACCAGGGTGTTGAACCCAGGGCCACTTAACCACTGAGCTGCATCCCTAGCCCTTTGTGTGTGTGTGTGTGTGTATGTGTGTGTGTGTGTGTGTGTGTCTGTGTCTGTGTCTGTCTGCTTTTTAATTTTATTTCCATTTTGAAACAGGATTTCACTAAGTCCTCAGTCCCTCACTGAGTTGCTGAGGTTGGTCTTGAATTTTAATCCTCCTGCCTCAGCCTCCTCAGTCCCTGGGATCACGGATGTGGTCCACCACACCTGCCAGCAATTTACTTCTTTAGTAACCTTCATTTACATGGATTTTCCCAGAGAAAAGTAGGATATGACCTAACTCTTTTTAGATAAATCTGCCATTCCTAGCATCCATTTATCTAAAACTCAAGAAGAGGCCAATACCTGTTTGCCACCAAGTTGGTATAATGTAGTTAATAATGTACTTTTCCTTTACCTATCATAGGGTTTCTTACCTTGGGGTAAATGTTCAGCATCCACCACCTGGCTATTAATAACAAGGTAGAAAAGGGCTGAAACTTCTGCATATGTTTTCATTATTATTTTACACCCTTAAATTGATTGTTTCCTTTCCCTCAAAGCCACCCTGATTTAGTGTGGCTTAATCAATAGACTGCAGAGTGACTCATTTGTTTCCATTCATTTCTTTACTGAGTATTATGCTAGCAAAGGGGAGCAGGGTGAAGGGAGATGTTAAGCATAGACAGGCAGCTGTCTGCCTGTGTTGGCTGCTGAGATATTGTAAAAGAATAAAGGGGAGGGGGCAAAGTGGTGAAAACGCCCACCCTGCTATGATATTATTTCTGCCATATTTCATGAAAGATTTCTTGATAATAGGAGTGTAGCTCTTTAATGCATCTTCGGTTTTGTGGTGATCTCTGTAAGCCATGGAAAACAATATATGTACCTCTGAATGGGCCCAGAGCAACTGTGCAAATTTTAAAATCACCTAACACTAACCTTTGAGTGCAGTTTAGGGTTTCTGTCTTTTCTTTTTTAATTCTTTTTTCTCCCCTCAGATTACTTTATGGAGAAACCCAATGTCAGTTTTATTTTTCTGGAGATAAATAATAAATGCTTCAATAAAGTTGAGTGCAGAATATGATGGGAAGCATGGATTGTAGGCATGTGCTGCCAGATGCAGAAGTCTACACACCAGAGTTAGAGAACTGCCTTTTATTCGTTCATTAAGTGCTTGCTGTGTGCCAACTACTTTTCATGTCTTTTTTGATTTTTGTGATAATCACTTGATTTTTTTTTAAATTTTATTTTATTTTTTTTTTAATTTATTTATTTTGATTCATTGTACACAAATGGAGTACTGCTGTTGTTTCTCTGGTTGTACACAAAGTAGAGTCACACTATCTGTACATGTACACAGGGCAATGATGTCTGTCTCATTCTGTTATTATTACCTCCCCACCCAACCCCACCCCTCCCTTCTCTCTATGCAATCTATCCTTCCTCCATTCTTGCCTCCCTTCCACCCCGCATTATGCATCATCATTTACTTGATTTTTAAAAACAGGAATATAAGCCGGGCGCGGTGGCGCACGCCTGTAATCCAAGCGACTTGGGAGGCTGAGTCAGGAGGATCGTGAGTTCAAAGCCAGCCTAAGCAACTCAGTGAGACCCTGTCTCTAAATAAAATACAAAAAATAGGTCTGGGGATGTGGCTCAGTGGCCGAGTGTCCCTGAGTTCAATCCTTGGTTCCAAAAAAAACAAAACAAAACAAAACAAAAAAAAAACAGGAATACAGACTCAGAAAGCCAAATATCAATTTTTTTTTTTTTGGAAGCTAGAGCAAAATAAGGAAATAGAAAGGGGGAGGGAGAACCCCATGAAAATAGTGGAGATCAATAAAGTAGAAGAAAGGGATGGGGGTAGGGAAGAGGGTCCGTAAAATGGAGCAACTGTCATATTAAATTGACCAAATTATACTCTGTACATGTATGAATATATCACAGTGAATTTCACCTTTGTTTGTATCTATAAAGCACCAGGTTAAAAAAAGAAATGAACAGAAAGAAAAGTACTAAACTAGAGGAAGGCAAACAGAGGAAGAGGAGAAGGGAGAGAAAGAGGAAATAGTAGGAACCAAAATGAAGCAAATTAAATTCTATGCATGCATGATTATAGCAAAATCAACCCCACTATTATGTATAACTATAAAGCACTGTTTAAAACATTTTTAGAAAAACAAGAATCCGAGAAAGAAAGTGATTTTTCTCAAAGTCATAGAAGACAGTACCTTGTGATGGATTTGAATTCACATTTGTCTTACTTTAAGTTTCATTTGCTTGTTGGCACAAGTCTCAAACCAGCCTGAGACACTTAAGATATCTGAAATAACAGTAAGGCATAGCAGTGTTCCTCAGAGGGTTAGGAGAAGTGATCCTACTTTACCTCTGTATTGGTCATAAGCCACATGCTGACAGATGCTAACTATGATTCTGAAAAGTGAGGGTCTAGGAATTTCCACTTTAAGAGCTGTCCTTGAATGGAGAGAAGTACAAAATCAGAATGAGACCTATACTCATCTTACTGTGTTGGATCATTCTGTTAGTTTTCTGTCACTGTAGCAAAATACCTGAGATAACCAACTTAAAAACAGGAAAGGTTTATTTGACTCAGAGTTTGGGAGATTTCGTCCATGGTTGATTGCTTTTTGACCTGTGACAAGGCATCCTGTTGGGACCTGAGGTGAAGGAAGCTGCTCCCCTCATGATAGCCAGAACGTAAGGAGAGGAAAGAGGAGGGACTGGGGCCCTCTTCAAGGATACATCCCTCAGTGACCTAATTTTCTTCCACAAGGCTCCACCTCTTAAAGGCTCCCCCACCTCTCAAGAGCACCAAACTAGGGACCAACCCATTAACACATAAGCTTTTTAGGGAAATTTCAGATCCAAATTACAGCAGTCATTGAGCAATCCAGGAGGACCTTTACACATTTTAATAACCATCTCTAAACCTGAGCTGTATTCTTCCTTCTTCCTCTGGACAGAAGTATCTGGACTTTATAGACACAAAGAATACGAAAAATTCACAAATGGTAAAATTGCAGGTATGGTGGTGCATGCCACTGTATTAGTGCCAACTAGTTGGGAGGCTGAGGCAGGAGGACCAAAAGTGTGAGTGTAGCCTGGGCAAATGAGGGAGAGACTATCAAATCCAACCAACCAAACCAAACCAAACCAAACAAAACAGAAGGTTACATTATTGGAGCTGGAGATGTTGCTCAGTGGTAAAACACTGTCTAGCATGTGTAAGGTCCTCGGTTCCATCCCCAGCACCTCAAAATTTTTTAAATTAGGAAAAATAAGGAAAAAAGGAAAAGAAATGGTAAAATACACATTTAACTGGCTCTGTGAATATATTTCCGTAACTTCTTTCTTTTAGGGGCTGTATATTTGTGAAATAAAATAATTTGATGGCAGTTAGAATCTACATTTCAAAATAGATTATTGGCTTAGATTTTGCAACAAATACAAAACATCCAGTTAAAGTAAGTAGTGAGCTCTGTCCAGCACAAGTTTGGTGTCCAACGTGTCCATCGCACTTTAAAAATATATTGTCGGACTATTCTCCTTAATACTTAGAATCACTTTGAGTATCCAGGCACAGTGGTGCACACCTATAATCCCAACAACTCAGGAGACTGAGGCAGAAGGATCACAAGTTTAATGCAAGCCTCGGAAATTTAGTGAGGCCCTAAGCAACTTAGGGAGGCCCTGTCTCAAAACAAAAACTTTAAAAAAGGGCTGGTGATGTGGCTCAGTGGGAAAGCATCAATCCCTGATACCAAAACTTGAAACAAATGCTGGAGCTAGGAATTTATATTTGAGTGTCATAATAATAGTCAACATATTTTGCATGCCTAATGTGCGAATCTCTGCATCGAGTCTTTTTCAGGGATTTGCTCATATTACCTTCACAAACACCCCATGAACTAGGTAGTATTAATATCCACATTTTACAGATGGGGAAACTGGCAGTGAAACAGTTTTTCTAATTTGTCCTGTCACACAATGAGTAACGGAGTGTATGTAAATCTTTGTGATGTTTAAATCTAAGCTCTTAATTCCTATGACATTCTGTTAGAGGTAATTTTTCATATTTTTTTACTGGTGTATTATACTTACATAATAGTGGTATGCATTGTTATATATTCATACACGTGATATAATGGTATAATTTGGACAATATTATCCACTAGTCCCCCAGTACTACCTCTTTCCCTCTCTTCCTCTCTTCCTTTCTTCCTCTGGTTCCTTTCCTCTATGCTACTAGTCTCACTTCTACTTTCATGAAAACCCCCATTTTCCTCTGAACCATTTGACTTATTAACATATTGCTCTCACGTTGTATTCATTTTTCTACAAATGACATGATTTTATTCTTATTTGTTATTGAATAAAACTCCATGTATGTATCACACATACACACACACACACACACACACACACGCGTGCGTGCATCACATTTTCTTTATTCATTTATCCACTGAGAGACACCTATCTGGTTATATAATTTGGCTTTTGTGCATTGTGCTGCTAAAAACTTAGGTATGCGTGTATTGCTATAGTATGCTTATTTTAATTCTTTAAGACAAATACTGAGTAGTGGTATAGCTGGGTCATATGGTGGTTCCATTCCTAGTCTTTGAGGAAACTTCATACTGATTTTCATAGTGGTTTTACTAATTTATAGTTCTCCGAACAGTATAAAAGTGTTCCATTCCCCCAGCATCCTCTCTAGCATTAATTTTTCTTTGTGTTCTTGTTGTTTGCCATTATAATTAGAATGAAATGAAATCTCACTGTAGATTTTTAAAAATATGTTTTTAGATGTTGATGAACCTTTATTCTATTCATTTATTTATATGTGGTGCTGAGAATTGAACCCAGTGCCGCACACATACTATGCAAGTGCTCTACCACTGAGCCACAACCCTAGCCCTCACTGTAGTTTTTGATTTGCATTTCACAAATTGCTAAAGATGTTGAAAACTTTTTTGTTCATATGCTGGCCATTTGTATTTCTTATTGAGAAAAGAAGGATCGTTGTGTTATATTTTTTATGGTAAGTTTTTTTAGTTCTTTATATATTCTAGGTATTAGTCCTATGGCAGAAGAGTAGTTGGCAAAGAGTTTCTCCCACTCTATAGTTTCTATCTTCACATTCCTAATTATTTCGTTTCCTGTGCAGAAGCTCTTTAATTTGATGCCATCCCATTTATTAATTCTTGGTTTTATTTCCTGGGCTTTAGGAGTATTGACCCTCTGTTTTATTGTAGCAGCTGCATAGTTTCTGGTCTAATTCCTAGGACTTTGATCTATTTTGAGTTGACTTTGGTGCAGGATGAGAGATAGGGATCTAATTTCATTCTTCTACATATGGTTATCCAGTTTTTCTAGCACCAGTTGTTAGAAATACTGTCTTTTTTCCAACATATGTTTTTGGTGCCTTTGTCAAGGATCAGATGACTGTATCTGTGTGAGTTTGTCTGTTACAGGTTATTTTTAAGCCTTGAATATACATAATTGGAAACTGGGTCCAATTTAATCTTGGAACACGCCCATATGAAGAGGGTGAGAGAAGTATTGAGACAGCAAGTGATGAGACAGCAAAGGGCATCCAAGGAAAGCCAATTATGAAAACCACACAGGAGTTTGTAGAGAAGAGAGGTATTAAAAGCTGGAGAGAAGTCAAGGGAATGAGAAAGGAATGGTTGGATTACACAATTGTGTCTTTGGAGACTTTGACAAGAGCAATTTTAAATACAGCATTTAATCATAGCTCAATATGCCATTCATTTTGAACATTTGAATTAGTTTACTCAATGATTATCCTTGGATATCACTTAAGGCTAATTCAAGATCATAATTTTGTCTAGGATAACAGATCCCAACATTTTCTTAGCAAATTGAAACTTATGTGGTACTCCCTTTGTGTCTGTATTCCGCTCCCTACCCAAATAAACAAAGTGTATGTATAAAAAGTAGAAAAAAATGTGCCATTTTTCTGCCTTATTGAAAGTAGCTGTGTGCTACCAGAAATTTTTGTAAATTTTGCCAGGAAAAAAAATTGCCAAGAGAAAGTTGGTAGAAGATGGCAATAAGTGATGTGGAAAATAAATTAATGGGCTCAATTGAAAGAAGGATTTTCTATGTGTTATGGTTTAGGTGTGGTGTCCCTCCAAAGTTCATGTGTGAACATTGCAGGAAGGTTCAGAGAAGAAATGATTAGGTTATAAGAGCCTTAATCCAATCAGTGAATTAATCCCCTGATAGGGATTAACTGAGTGATAACTGAAGAGTTAGGGTGTGGCTGGAGGAGGTGGGCATTGGGGCATGGCTTTGGGGTTTATATCTGTGTCTGGCAATTAGAGCCCTCTCTCTGCTTCCTGATCACCATGTGAGCTGCTTCCCTCTGCCACACTCTTCCACCATGATGTCCTGCCTCACCTTGAGCCCTGAAGAATGGAGCCAGCTGTCCATGGATGTGACCTCTGAAACTGTGAGCCCCCAAATAACCCTTTCCTCCTTATAGTTGTACTAGTAAGGTCTTTTAGTCACAGCAGCGAAAAAGCTGACTAAAACACTATGCTTTTCATAAGGTTCTCAAACATTTCATAGAGTTGTTCAGTTTTCAGAAATGAAATACATGTGTGAAGGACGTGCTGATTTACTTTGTTTTCTCAATGCACACATATAGAAAAAGTAACGGTATAGAATGGAGAAAATGCGACCCCCAGTTCTACTTTTCTGTGCATTCTCCCCTGTTCTGTACTTTTCCTACTAGTAAAACAAAGTGACCATCATTGTGACCAACCACTTTGACATGTTACCAAACCCTATAGTGTTTCTAAGGAATTTCATGGGGCTTGTTTCTGCCTCCTCTTTCAAGGAGTCTTCACCTGGCTCCCAGGGTCATGCATTCTTCTAGTTTTCCTCTGACCACATTGGCTTATCCTGAGTTCTACCTTCATCTACCTGACCTCTTAGCCTGTTGTACTCAGGTCACCTTCTCATTTTACATCTCATTCCATTTTATAGGACTTTAAAATTATCATCTCAAGCTGATAACTCCCAAACTGGACAACTTCACTGAACAGCCTTATATATCTTTCAGCATATTTGACATTTCCACTTCTTTGTCATATAGGAGTCTCAGGCTTAAAATTCCCCAAACTGAGATTTGTGCCGTATGTTGAACAATTGCTGCCTTCCCCATTTCAATAAATGGCAGTGCTATCCTTCTAGTTGTTCAGACCAAGACCTAGAAGTCATCCCATATGCACATGCCCCATCAACATGCCCTATTGTCTTTAAAAAAAAAAAAAACAAAAAAAACCCTCAAACCTGGAGCTGGATATGGTGGGGCACACCTGTAATCCCAACTACTCTGGGAGCTGGAGCAGGAGGATCACAAGTTTAAGGCCAGCCTGGGAAACTTAGTGAGATCTTGTATCAAAAAAAAAAAGGCCCAGGGTTGTGGCTCAGAGACATAGTTCTTGTTTGGTATGTTCTACGCCCTGAGTTTGGTCCCCAGTATACTAAAAACCAAAAAGTAAAAAGCAAAAAACCAGAATCTAAGCATTGCTTACCATTTTATAACTACTATACATGTGTCAGCCACACCATCTTTGCTTACCTGGATTATTAAATTAGGCTCCTAACTGGTCTCATGCTTTATCTCTTCCTCTCCTCTCTTTTAGCCATAATGATGCTGCTGAAATGTTGGTCACATCAGGTGAACTTTTGGCGAAACTCTTCAGTAGCATATCATACAGGGTGAAAATCAAATAGTTTCTTTTTCTTTTTTTTACGTGTACAAGGTCCTAAATAATGTGACCCTGCCAGTTGGTGCTGAGTGCATTTTCTCCAGCCTTCTCTATAGCTCACTCCCCGCCAGCCACACTGGTCTTCTAGCTGTTCCTTGAAACTTCCCTACATTTGCACTACTTTTTTTTTTTTTTCCACCAGACTTCCATGTGTCTTTCCCCTTAACATGTTTACAACTTTTCTCCACCATTACCTTCTTCATGAAACCAACCTTCCTCACTTATCCTATTGAAAATTTTAACATCACCCTTCAAGGTGCTCTGCTGTTTTATCCCCATCACCCTTATTATCATCTGTATCCGTTATTCTTATTTGTCTTATTGTCTGTCTCCTTCCTCTACTTCAATATAAGTTCCACAAATGCAGGATTTTTATGTATTTTGTTCATTGTTGCTTCCCTGTTACTTAGAATGGTGTCTGCTAAGTAGGCCCTGAGTTACAGCTTGATAAATGAATGAATGAAGTTTCCAAGCCTAGAGGTATTGAATCAGGGTATGCATGTACTGTACATGTCTGTGAAATTTTTTTTCTCCTGCCAAGCTATAGTCCTAAGATAGAAGTTGTCTATGAATAAAGGTGCCTCTGTATACCCAGATCTCTAGTGCTATGAATAAGCATTGCCTATTAGAGCCAGATAAGAGTTGCACATATCACCATCTTCAATTCCGTGGAGTCCCTTTGACCCAGAATGACTTCAAAATGCTGTCCCATAAAGACAAAGAAATCCAGGGACCTTTGTAGTTCCCTTTACCTCTGTTGCATTAGCTGAAGATAAATCTATGCAGAGTTCACTAAAGGGAACAGACAACCACATTAAGCTGTGTAATGATGAACACTAATAGCCTGCGACAAAATGGGCCTCTGTAGACTGAGCTGCCATGCAAGGTGGAGATTTTTCCTCTTTTTAATAATGGTAATGAAAAAAAGTCAGAACAAAACCACTTTCAGAGATGCAAAGAAACAACCTGAAGTCCAAGTTAAATATGATTTTTTTGTGGAATCTCTCTTTTTCCTTTTTCACTTGTAAACATACATGCATCTTGGCTGTAAAAGGTACACATACCATTGTGCATGGTGGGACCATTAGGTAGCAGTGCAGCACTCTTTATTCCTAACAGAAAGTTCCTTTGTTTTTTTTCTCCATGGCATGTGCCTTGTTATGCAGATTGTTAAATTGAGTTTTCTAGTTGCTTGTTTTTATTTATAGACACACCCCTACTTTAGTGATCCATACTGATTTATGTTATTTTCCATGCCTTTCTCCCATTCTTAAGGGAGAACTTATTTATTTGGTTGTCCCTCTCCATCTTTGATGGTCACACGGTTAGCTGGGTGATCTTGTGGTAATTAGTTACGTTTTTGTATTGCATACTTAATAATTGTACTTCATGAACTACTGTTAACATTTAAATTAACAATGCTAATGTGAATATTAGACCAGTTGATCTCTAAGACTCCTTTCACTTATAGACTTGAATTCTAAGATTTCAAAAAGTAATCTTTCCAGTAGATATTATAAATTTAGGTAATTAATGTCTGTCGTGTGTGTGTGTGTGTGTGTGTGTGTAAAACCTGGGATTTCTAAGACTTGACCATGAAGTATTAAATAATCTAAAGTGACTTGGAATTGTTTTAATCTGTTCAGAATTCCAGTATGACCTGTACATGATATATTTTTAGTGTTTGCTTCTCAGATATTCAGGACACATTCTACTCTACAGCAGAATTATTTGACAACACATTTCCTTCCTGCCCTCTGAATTTTCCTGGATGATCTATAAAAATATAGCCTCTCCATTTGTGACTATATAAAGCCCTAGTGTGATGCTTTCCTATAAATCTAGTTTTATTACCTGAGCCCAAAGTAATTTCTGATAATCCAGCCAGAACCCTCAGGGTTTTTGTTTTTGTTTTTGTCATTTTCAAACTAGGTTCTTGAGTAAGAAGGCTCTTAGTTTAGCCTAAGAATAAAGGGTTACAAGGACAATTTTAAGACCCTTATTTTGTTGCCTCATCTACTAAATTTATAAATTCTAGGAATCCATTTATTTTTTAAAACATTTTTGTTCTTATTTTCAGTACCAATTTGTTTCCTTCAGCTTTCCCACATGCATGAGTTTTATAGCCCAGTATAAAGTAGAGTGCTCTGCCATATTGATTTAATGGTATGTTTCAATAAATTTCCCCTGTTCCAGTGCTTGCTCCGTACCAGGCAGCCAAAGGGGAAACAGACGGATGTACTGGTTAACTAATTTTAAAAGGGGAAAAAAATCCCATTTTCTCCATCTTTTAATGTCATAGCTGTCCTGCCAATGACCTGATACTGAGATGTATTAGGTTCCCCTGACATATGTTACAGGAAGTAGTGACCTGACCTTTTAAAAATTTTATTAACATTTATAAATTTGTTTTAGTGTATTATGTTGGAAGCAATGATTTTTCCCCAGAATGGATTGGGGTGACTAGTGTACAGATTGATAGCTGTGCTGTACATTAAGCTGGTGGACATTTTGTGGTGTGTACAGATGCTGGCTTCTCCCCTGCTGACCCCCATGCCACCTCCTCTCTTGCCTTTAAGGGTTAGACTAATAAGGATGGAAGATTTAAAATTTTTCTTTAAAATATTTTACACAACTGGACCATCAATGTTTTGACAGCCTTTAGTTAAGTTTTGATTATTGATTAATAAACATTGAGACATTGGTATTTATTCACTTGGTCTTCCCTCAGTGCCTAATGCACTCCAGAGGCTATACCAGTCTCACCAGGGATGTAAGAGTGATTGCCACAGTCCCTGCTCTCAAGTAACTTACAAACTGATGGATTGGGAATCAGTGGTACACAGTCAAGATTCTAATCAAAGACATTTTTTCTCCCTCAATTCTGTGTTCAAAGTCCAAATGTGTTTGTTTGCTTGCTTTCCTTCTTATTTTCTTTCTCTTTATATTTTTTAACCACTCTGCCTTTGTACTTCCTAGGAAAGACTCTATATAATCTTTGTAGGTAAATTTGTAGATTAATACAGGAAGTCTTTATGAATGCAAATCATTGCAACTTAGCTATGTCCAATTTATTGCCTTAGCAGTTCTCATCTTTCTGTCCCTACCCTAAGAAACAGAAAATTTTTTGTTTCTTTAAAAAGGGCCACCTCTCCAGTGACAGAAAACACAGGAGCCAGGAGAGCAGGCATGTTGCTTTTCTAACCTCCTTCCTTCAGCAGCAGTCCTGTACACTGATGATGATTGACACTCCCATCTATCATCTGCCTTTTTCCAAATGCTTTTGAAACTTAAATTAAGCCTCCCAACTCCTTAGTGAGCATAGATTGCTGTTTTATTTTACGGTAAATATTTGTTTATTTTATAGACAGGGAAATTGAGGCATTGAGATAAGAAGTGGATAAATAAGTTATGGACAATGCTGGGAAATGTCAACTAATGTTTATTGAGCCTGTGTGGAGCATGATACTTTCAGGAGCCCTGTGTAATATATTTTGTTTCTAGCTTTCCACCTTATGTTTGAGGAGAGTCTTCTGTGACTTAATGACTTGAATTTACTCTTTTGTTCTCATGGTAAGTCATTGCATTGTTATTGCACATTTCATGTTTACATTTGCATTTTCCTCATACATTTTACTTTTTACTTTGTTGAACAAAATATAAGAATAAGAACATTGGCTATATTTCTCATTTTATTTACTCAGTTAAAAAACAAAAGCAAAACAGCAATATTATCACATGTCAAATACCATGCCGTGGCCAGAATGGTGAAGTAGGAAATGGTTCTGATACCCAAGAAACTATTCTGAGAGATTCTTTTTAGTAACAACTACCTACCAAAAAAAGTTATGTTACTTTTGTTTGCTCATCTGTAAAACAAGCAACTTTCTTTATTGCAGAACTTTTCAAAATCTTTAATATACAAAGTGCATTGCGAATGTGTTGAGGCAAGTAGCATTGCCACATTTTCTGAGCTTAGGTGAATAATAAGACATTATTCAAGGTGTATCTTGGGGTTACTCTTCTTCAGAACACACTTCAAAGAACTGACAATATAGCCATTTTTCACCATCTACTTGCCAGACAGCACTAGATGAGATGGTGGGCAGACAGTCCAACTTGCCCAGAACAGCTGTTGACAATTTAATCTAGTCAGTCTTTGAACTGATTTGTCTCTTCAAATCCAGTAGCAGCCTATAAAAGAGAAACAGGCCACCTCACCACTGCTCATATTGATGCTTCATCTACAACGATATTTTGTGTGTGAAACTCTCAAACTATCAGCAGTCATCCATTCTGTCCCTTATGTTCAACTTGAAGGAAGGAAAGGCTTTATGATTTACTTTTGATAACAGAGCTAGTTAGAAGCAGAACCTGAAAAAAAGAAACAACAACAATAACTACAAAAAAACAAACAGAAAAACAACCAAGTCTTTTGCCCCTTCCATTCTACCAGTGTCTCAGATGATGCCTGATCACAAGTTTGCTATTTCAAAAATAACTAGTACACGTGGCTCAATCTCATACAAATAGCCTTTACAGTCAAATAAAACAAAAATAGCCTCTCTAGTCAAATGTTTTTTGCTATTTTCCCACAATAATACCTGAATCCATCAGCAGTTCTTTTCCTTCTTTGTAGCTTTCTCAGCTGCTCAGTACCCTGGCGGGCCTGCCTCCTGCATGCTGCCTGACAAGTATAAAGTGACTCAGTGTTAAAATCTGATGCACTACAGAAGCTCTGTCTAGGTTATATTTCTAATTTTTTTTAATGTCAGGGGAAGTGCAATAAATATAGGCATGGAGATGGGTTTATGCCAGTTAAATGTATGGATGGAAAATGTTATAAGAAGGCCTTCCCCCCCCCCCACAGATGTGTTTCAAGAAAGCATGTAAGTCAAATAAAAAATATGTACTTATATTGTAAAATATTCTGTGCGTGTCTTTAGGTCATGTTCATGGTCATTTGCCAAATAGCCTCTTTTCTGAAACTTTTCTAAAATATGATAACCTGTCCTATCATTACAATATAATTTCATACTCATGAAAAGATTGTAGTCCATACATCTGGATCATTTGTAAGTCAGTTGTTTGTAACTCCAGATGCATTTTCTCACAGAAATAATTGGATATTATGTTATTTGTCATAAACTTCCACAAAACAGTTCTATCCAAAACGTATCTCTAATGTCTGTCACTGTGACTTTCTTTTTTATCATTATTTTTATCATTTTTATTTTTACAGACTGCATTTTGACTTTCTTAAACTTAACACATGTGTCCTGGGAATGGATTTAGAATTTGAGTTGAGTTTCTAGGAGCACATTTCTTTCTCCTGATGACTAAAAGTGGGGTGAGAAGCTCATGCAGTGTTAGAATATGTTAAACAGAAGGGACCTTAGAGATCATCTGGCCCAACCTTCTTATTTTTGAGAATAAGAATATCACCCTCAGTATGTTTACCAATGCCTTGGATAGGGGTTCCTTTCTAGATAGGGCCAGACAGTGAGGGGAAGAGTCCTCAGGGATCACTGACCAGAGCAGGATCTGGCCTAGGTTGAATTGGGGCTGTGTGGTAAGGTGTGGGCAGGAGAGATGCTGAGGGTATCTGATGACAGGAATGGACCTGCAGGGCTCTCCTTCCCAGGATGGCAGTTGCTCTCCCTTCCTCACCTCTCACTTTGTACCGTACTCCATCTCCTTCCCCTCTACCTTCTGAGACTTGTGCTGAGCCCATTTTATTGTGGCAAAGGGAATTAATTCATCGTGGTCTTTTCCACTGTCCCCACCAGCACGCCCAAACAGAAAGCCCTAGAGGAGCAGAACCCAGTGGTCTTCAGTGGCTGCCAGGCCTGCAGTGGTGACAGCAGGAGGAACAGGGTGTGCTGTCAGTGGTAAGGAAGAAGAGCTCCTGTGGAATCCAGCTGGGATGTGCAGGGATGAGGCTGTCTGCGTGGATGGCTGGACCTGCACCTTACAGTGCCCAGTGACTAAGCTGGGAGACCTGCGTGCAGGTGGGGAGGGTAGAAAGGAAACTTTTCTCTCCTGATGAATCAGAAGGTGAGATGTAGTGACAAATCCTGGAAAATTAAATGGGAAAATGGACTTGAGAAAACAAATAACATTCAAACACCAGTAAATGAACCACATTCATTAAATGACTAACTTTGTTTAACACACAGGAAGGTATGTTATTTTACCATGAATCTTCTAGATATTTATAGTTGAAAAGATAGAAATTAGCAGTAAAATGTACTTGTGTTTGCTGGGGTGAGAGGCTGGTTGAAAAGAGGAGAATGGATGGCATGGAATATGCAGTAAAATCCTTCGGAGCCCTCTGAGAAGAATGTCTCCTTGTCCCTTCCATTCACTGAGCGCTTCTTGAAGGGCATTGGCAGGGAACATTCTCATTTCTAAGAAATTCTTTAAAGGACCCTAAGAAACATTGATCCTCTTACTCTATTTTTTTTATCTAAACATTACATAGATATTCATAGTTACTTCTTTATTTAATTTGTCATTGTAGCTATTTGTTTTGAGGGGTGAGTACGAAGCTCATTTTCTTAAGACTGAAGTTTCTTTTGAAATTTTGGTGAGTTTTCTAGAAATTAGTTATTTTCGTTTTGGGTAGTACAAATTCACAACTGATCAAGTCATGAGTATGATATTGCCAATACCTGCTAAGGTGGGTGTTTGCGAACTAAAAGTGGCTCAGAGAATGGTGTCTGCATCACTGAAGCACCTACTAGTGTCAGTAGCTGTGTTGACTTTTCTCAGCTTGCAGAGTCTTTACATCCTGCCTAGGTGAAATTCTAGCCTTGCCAGCTTTCTGATGCTGGGCAATTCTTTCATAATCAGAGCTTCTTTCCTCGCCTGTCTAATGGGGCAGATGTTTCCCAGCTGGCAGTGTTGTTCCAAGTGTTAAATCTTACAATACATGTGCAAAGCCCTGGCATTTACTAGCTGCCCAGCCAGTGTCTGGTTTGTGTTAGTTTAATTCCCTTTGAGCCTGTGCTCCTGGCCTGTTTCTTAAAAGCAAGCAGAAACCACAGCTGCACAGTCTGGCTGGAAGGTGTTTGTGACACTGCAGAACCATGAAGGACAGCCTGCAGAAACTACTTAGCCTCTGTGTCAGGGTGCCAGCCTCCAGAATTTCCATCCTAGATTCCTGGAGTCCATCTCTTCTTCCTCACTGTGCGCCTTAGTGTAACTGGCAAACTCTCCTGAGTGTTTCTCTGCCTTTATCTCTATGTTTAGGTAAAAGATCTAAGAAACAGTCTTATATAATCCTCTGTTAAACATTTACCACAATGATATAATACTCATTTATGTTCAAGAAGTATTTATATAGCTTCTATTATGTGCCAATCAATAAAAAAAAAATTTCTTCTCTCATGATGGTATTTTTGATGAGAAAGGCAGATAATAAACAAATGTCAGATGCCTCAGGTTTTTGTTAAGTATGATGAAGAGAAATAAAGTAAGGGCAGAAGGAGTTGGGGAGGATGTTGTCTCAGTCAGGGGCACAGGGCATGTGTGCAAGCAAAGACCTGAACGAAATTAGGGAACAAACCATGGCATATGTGGGAGTGAGCATTCTTGACCAAGGAAATAGAAATACACCTGAAATCACAAAAAGCAAGAGATGGTATCAAAGACGGTATCAGAGAGATGCTAGGGACAAGATATTTTACTATCTTTTAGATGGAGATGAGGATTTTGGATTTTATCCTGAGGAGAAAAGCTATTAAAGAAGTTTCTATTTGTTTGTTAGATTTGCATAGTATTGGGGATGGAACCTAGAGGTTATCACTGAGCTTTATCACACAGCCCTTTTATTTAATTTTATGACTGAATCTTGCTAAGTTGCCCAGGCCTTGAATTGTGATCCTCCTGCCTCAGCCTCCTAAGTAGCTGGGATTTTAGGTGTGCCATCACACCTGGCTTATTAAAGTTTTGACTTTATTGGGTTTCATTTTTTGAAAGGATTGCCTTGGTTACCATTTTAAAAATATACTATACAGAAGCAAAGTAGTGTTATGACTTTTATATGAGTTGTTCCCTAATAAGTTCATGTGATAGACAATGCAAGCATGTTCAGAGGTGAAAAGATTAGATTATATGTGAGCTGATTAGTGAATTAGTCCATTTGGTGGATTGATAATTTGAAAGGCCTGCTGTACTAGGTGGTAATTGTAGGCAGGTGGTACCACATGGCTGGGATATGCACTTGGGGATTATTTCTTGTTCCTCTGGCTTCTCCCTCTTTATTCGTACTATCATAAGCATAGTAGCTTTCCTCCTCCTTGTTCTTCCACCATGATAGTCTGCCTTACCTCTATGCAATGTAGTCAGCCAACCATGGACTGAATATCTGAAACTGTGAGTCCCAAATAAATGTTTCCTCCTCTAGGTTGGTCCTGTTGGTTATTTTGGTCAGTCATGTAAGGCTTGCTAACACAAGTAGTAACAGAGTAGAAAGCCATTCCAATAATTAGTGGTAAGAGCTACTGACCTGAACTATGCTGGTAAGGGTGAAGGTGAGAAATATTATAAAGGTTTGCCAATGAGTTGAATTTAAATGTGAGAAAAAAGAGAAAATCTTAATAGATTTTCACCTAAGCAAAAAGAGGAGTGGATCATAATTTCAGGTCATGAGGAAGACTATAGGAAGAGCTAATTGGGTAATAAGATCATGAGTTCAGTTTGGGGGGGGCATCTACATTTGAGATGACTATTAGATAGCAAAAGGTATATGTTGAATAATTAAAATGAACACATAACTCCTAAGTTTGGAAGTGCAAAATGGACTAGCACTGCCCAATAAAACTTTCTACCATGATAGAAATGTTTTTAAACTTTACTGTTCAATAAGACAACCACGATCCATGTGTGTGGCTGCTGAGCACTTAAGATGTGGATAGTACAACTTAGGAACTGAGCTAGTGATTCCTGTCTTGCTAAGTATGGAAGACCATTGATATTAATTTAAAACAATCAACATTCTGTGCTAGGACTGTGAGACTGGATAAATACATTTGGGAGGAAGCATAGTTATAGAAGAAAAGGCATGTGAGGACCGAGGCCCTCCAAGGTAGAGGGCTACGAGCAAAGGATTTTAAAAGGAGAGATGGTGAAGAAGACTAAAAGCAAACTGTTTCCAAGGAGGCATGACTTAAGGAGAGTGATCAGCTGTGTAATGCTGCTGACTGTCCATCAATCTCATCTTGCAGTGAGTTACTAAAGGCTTTATCTCTTTACCACCTCCACTTATCCCAGCTCCTAGCTAATAATTGTTGCTGTATAATCATTTCTCAAATGAAGATGTAGAACAAAGAAATAGTTTACTGAGTCTTTAAAATTTATCTTTAGAAAATATGCTTCTTAACCCAGGATTGGAACACTGACATCTTAGAACTGCTACCTACTGAAATCCCCAACTGTGTTCCTTACCTCTACCCAGCAGTCCTCACCACTGTCCCACTCCACCCCAGTCCTGCCAGTACCATCCAGACCTCTTAGCAGCTGAGATAAAAGAACCATCAGCCTCATCCTAGGCTTGCCCTTTCTCCCATACTTTGCTTTTCTGCTATTGATTCCTTAAAGAGTCCTGTTAAAGGGAGTTCCTAGATATGGAAACCGGAAGTTACATGCACACTTGACGTCTGTCAACTTTCAGAGTTAAATGAAGTTATTTTGTATGACTAAGAAGCCAGTATTACCCCAAATCTCTGATACCTAAATTTGATTTTTCCCTACTTCCCTTTTAATTATTCTTTTGGACTTTGAGTTTTAACACCCAATTATATGTCTCATGCCTTTCTTTTGCATATATTCTTCCCTTGTTGTTTCTCCTTTTATTCATCTCTTTTTGAAAAATCCTGCTCATTTTTCCTGTGTATGCCTTGACTCAGATTCATTCTTTATCTAACCACACACATCCTTGCTTTGCTCTGCAATGCTCTGAAATGCCTTCATTTGGGATTTTGCCCTTTTGTCCAGGCTTCAGACTTTGTTTTGTGCACCTGACTCCACCTTAGCTTCCATTGTATATTTGATATACTATTTCCATTGAGCTCTGAGTCATTACAGATGCTTGGAGAAAGATCGCAAAACCAAGGAAACAACAGGCATGCTTTTTTTTCTCTTGTCAATTAAAGAATGTATCGATTATAGTTCTCAGGATTATTCTTTATAGAATGAATTTCAATAATTACTACATTTGTTGATGATCATTTTCCTTGTTCTTTATATCTAGATCATCCTCTTTCATAATGCAAAACAAACAGTAAAGTTGACACAGAGAATACAGTCTCATCCCTATTGTTAAAAGTGCTTATAGTCCTGTGGGTAGTGTTGGTATAGCACTAGGGAGGGGAAGCAGATGGTAGGGTAGTATGAGGCCTGACCCTTAAGACCCACAGTGACTTTGTGTAGCGAAGTGCAAGGGAGGCAAGGAATTGTTGTCACTCTCAAGCTCTCCAGAGTTTAAATCTGCCAAGGAAAAAATGCAGAACTGTGGTTTGCCTTGAATGATTAAAAGTCACATGAGGAATGGAGAAAGAAAAATCCCAAAGGATTGGTGGCTAGAAAATCTTTTGTAGTCAAAAGCTGTACCAAAAGCAATTGCTTAAAACTCTAGAAACCAACGATGGGAATGAGAATGGATTATATATAATACAAAAGACAAATGCACACACATTCCCTGCCCAATGGGCTTTCAATATAAGACAAGCCGATTAAGCCAAAATGCACAGTAAGTAAAGCATATCTTAGGAAGGTCAGGGTTGCTGGATTCTTCATGCATTCATACACTTGGTTTATTTCGAATTCTCCTATAAGGATAATTATATTATTCTTGAGGTGTGAATTTTTGCAGCTCAGTTACATGAAAATGAAAGATTACTAAATGAGTTTTGTGTGTTTAACCTCATCATTTACTTCTATGCCATTTGGGTTCCTTGCCTCGAATGTTTGCCTTTTAATGTTTGTGTTAACCCAGCTGCCTCCCTTTATTACTGCCATATTACAATGAATGTTTCTGCATTTTTATGAAGAGCCTATTAGCAGCATAGGCTTGATATAAAGAACTTCTCCAGTTTATGAATACAGTTCATCCCTGTGAATGAATTTAGCACTTTAATGCTATTTATTTACTCCACACCATAAAATGTAATATAATAAATAATGGGTCCCTTGGGCTTATGGCAAAACTTGGTGATCATCCTCTCAGCAGGAAGATGAACAAAGTTGAGTGGAGAAATAATGATCAAAATTCACCACACTCACTGGGATGCCATTTATATACCTGGATCTAATAAAGGCAGAATTACAATGCTGAACATTATGCTTAGCACTGGCGTCTGAATGTAATGAGGCTCAGAGAGGGAAAAGACTCAGTCATATTAGCCACATCTTAGAAGATTATTATCAACTTCAAATTGGCAATTCAAATAAGAAAGTGTTCTTAAAATATGTGAAACCTAATTTCTTATGTGAACTAAATGGTAGTGTCTTTCACCTTCTTCAGCAACAGGAAACTCTTTGGCCTATTTTTGTTTTGTTTGGGGGGAACATTGCTTCAAAATCCCTTCATTATTATTTCTATTTGGAGTTTTCAAGACAATCCTGTCAGCCCATCCATACATGAAAAACCTTCAAGCCATAACTTGAACATGGTCATTGGTCAGTGGGCTCACCCTCTCTCATAGTGAAACACAGAAGGAGTCAGTTTATAAGGGTTCAAAACTCTGAATACATGAATGTGTGCCTGATTGTATCCCAAGGTTATTCTGGTGATTTTGTGTTCCTGTGCTTTTATTTGATATTATTTGCTTCATTAGATTTTTTATTCCTTGAAATAAAGGGTTACAAATTTAAATACCTGTAGGAGCCTGATTCATGACCCAAGTGATTGACTTAAGCATGAATTGGAACTTAACACTAATTGGATATGATCCATGTTTTATCCATCCAAAGGACCTAGCCCCTGCTCCAGTCCAGCTGTTATTGAAAATATAGTTTCTGTTGTCACAAATCTTCCAAATTAAAAAAAAGGAATAATAAAAATGTGAAATGCCTTTAATTTCCATGTGAAATCCTCATATGTTCAATCATCAACTAATTTTTTAAAAACTAAGTATGTGATTTCATATCAGGTATGTCAGCATTCTAGTTTTGATTCATCATTGACCATTTGATAGTTACCGAACTACAATGTTCTGTTAACATCTTTAAAAGAAAATTGCTAAATGAAGTTGGGTATTACAAAATGTTGAGACATATATACACACAGACAAGTGTGCATATATGTGTAAATGTATATGTGTATACACATACATATACACAATTATATACATATGAATTTAATACACACAAAATAGGGTTTCTTTGATTTATCATTTTATATTTCAGTCTTTGAAAATCAGTGTCTTTAAATTTCATTTTAATGTATGAATAGATATGGATAGTAGAGGGAAATGCTGAGATTTTCCTTTACAGTATTAGAGTCATAAACAAATGATTTGATGATTGTGTTTTGCTATTAGTAAATTATAATCAGACTTACCACCAAATACATATGTCAAATATTTTCTCATATCAAGGCATTTTTTAAAAATGTAATTATTAAATTTGTTGTATACTATTGAGGAAAATTTGTATTGATAATTCTCTACAACCCAATCAATGTTTTTTCTCTATATACAATTTGTTTTTGTTAACTGGAGAAAAATGTCTCTTTTTAAAAGTATGCATTTTAAAAGGTTAAAGTGAAGCCAGATTAAGACAGGCAGTTAATGTAGATAGATAATTGGGTCACATGGAGAAAATGGAGGCCAGTTTGGATCCAAGAAGTTGGAGAACTCCCTTGGGATTTTGGAATGTCAGTGTCTCCAGAGTGCTTTGATTACCAAGACTACCTGCCTATACTACCCCTCCCAAAATGTTGCAGACAAGGAGTTGTTAATTAATGCTGCTCCTGCCTGTGTCACTCCATTTGGCCCTTCCCCCTGCCCATCTGCTTCTCACCTTTTGGCCATCCCACTGGCATCTCCTGGGCCTCCACACTACTCAGGAAGGAGAGAGACAAGTGGGGAGGAAGCAGGAGAACAAAGAAAGTTAAAAGTCTATAAAAGGGGCAGGACACTCTGATTTCTTAGGATACCAGAATACCAACTATGGCCCCCTTCCTCCCTCCTGGGAGGACTCTGTGTTACTACCTTTTAAATAAAACCTGCTTTCTCAGCTTGCCTCAGTGTGCTTCTCTAATGTTGAAACTTCAGCATATGAGGAACCGAAATTCGTCACCAATAACTCATGGTATCATCAGTTTATGAAATCTGTTGACTTTATTGTTTTATTTAAGAATGTATTAAATCATCTTAGAAAACTCTACAAATCTGTAATTCTGCATCAGTGAAGAGTTGGCTTTATTCTGGAAGATTCTGAGGCCCAATTTACTAGTTGTCTACCTCCAGTATGGGCAAATCATTCTGCTTTTTAGACTGTTTTGATTTAGAGTAGACTGCACGCTTAAAGGCCCCAGCAAGTTGTATTAGGCCTGGCCTACATCTCCAGATAACAGGGTTGACAGGCTGGGGATAGTATGAAGAGTCCCTCTTGAAGAGCAGCTTCAAGAGGCAGATTTTGACTTGTGTAGCTGCGCAAGCTCAATACTTGTTCCTGTATTAGAGAACTTCAGATATTAAATTGAAATAAAATCTACCTTCTTATAATTTCTACTTCTAATTTATTCAACCTCTGGATTCCCCACAGTAATTCTTTGTCCCCTTCTCTGGTAGTTGTTACTTTCTGCCTTGTGTATTATTTATGCTTATACCATGAGTAAGGAATGTGTCCTCTCTGTTTGGCAAGGTTGCCTACTCCATGAGCCTGCAACCTGAAGGGTACTGTGATCAGGCAAAGCACCTGATACAGCTCAGTCAGGCAAATGGTCACAAAATTACTGGGCGAGAGTTGTTGTGATTCAAAAAACATTTAAGCAAGGTATAGTCCTGCATGCCTATAATCCAGGCGACTCAGGAGGCCGAAGAAGGAGGATTGCAAGTTCAAAGCCAGCCTGGGCAACCAAAAAGACCCCATCTCAGAAAAATAGACAGGGCTGACGAAGTGGCATTGTGTTTGCCTAGCATGCACAATCTCTGAGTTCAATCCCCACAACTGGGTCGGGGCAGGGGGTAGTGCCTGTTTTATTTGTGAGTGATAGGGACAGTGGTGTACTTTATGGGATTTATTAGTTTTGCGTATTTTATTAACTAATAACCCCTTCATTTTTCCCACAGCAGTCTTATTTTTCTCTTTTTCATTACAATTAAGAGGCTTATGTAAGTGGTATATGTCTACTTTTGAGCTATTTTTCTTATTCTTCTGGTTATTTTCATTAGTAAAAAGAATGTGATTAAGACCTCATATTGGCAGTAGGAGGTTCTTATGTATAAGAAAAAACTTTTCAAAAACTCATATAAAATTATTATTTGGGCTCTGAAAATGCAGTTTGTGTGTGTGTGTGTGTTAGTACACACAGGCACACACTAATGAGATCAACGTAATCATCTCCAGAGCTGAGGATGTCTTGCCTCCTTATTCTGACATTCTTATTTATACTGATATTATCTGTCTTTTCCTTATAAAATTGTTTTATATGAACTACTCATTTCTTATACATGAAATAAAAGAACTGTGAACTTTTAGTATCTCTCTTGTCTCTCATTTTTAAGTTTCAGAAAAAGCATTAGAAGATTCCTGTTAATGTCTTTGTTGTGTTTAAGATGTATTGCCATGCCAAGGAACAACTGACAAATCCCTGTCTTTTCCATTCCACAAGGCATCTACCAAATCCATGGGTCAAAGTGCCTTATCCAGGTGATTTACTGTGCTTGATTTGTTCCATGATTTCATCTTTACACACTTCCATCTTTGTCAAGGCCATACTGACCTCACCACAGGAGATGTGTAGTAGAATTTCTCATATGTCAACATATTGCATACAGCAAGAAGAAAAAAAGATTGCCATCCAAGTTATCAGCTCCCAAAATAAAATTGCACAGCCTCAGTTTGGAATTATAGGCTTGTGGTTTCAAAGCTTGCTTTGCTCTGGTTTGGTTTTACTTTGGTTTTTACTTTCTTCATAAATCCCATCTTCTTTGATTCTTTAGTTTAGCAACTGTTAAATGTCCATTACATGCACAAATTATTCCAAATACTTCTTACATGCCCACTACATGCCAAAACTATTTTAAGCACCTTGATAGTTACAAAAATAAGTAAATGTTCATTTCTTCCTTCTTCCATCTCAAGGCCACTCCAACCAGCAATTAATCTTAAGTCCTTTCTATACATGGCATCAGAAGGGAATACTTTTTTAAATTGGTTTTAACAGAAAGATCTCTTATAAGTTTCTTTAATTGATAGGCAGATATATTTCAGAGAATTTAGTGAATTAGGATGTTTATTGAATGTCCTATAATGTGTTCAGCAGTGTACAGGAATTAAAAAGTGTTATTATAATGATATTCATAGGTGTTTGTGTGTGTGTGTGTGTGTGTGTGTGTGTGTGTGTGTGTGTGTTTAGTACTGGGGATTGAACACAGGGCTTAATGCTTGCTAGGCATGTGCTCTGTCACTCAGCTACATCTCTATCCCTATTTTACTTTCATACTGAGTCAGGGTCTTGCTAAGTTGTCCAAGCTGACTTTGAACTTGAGATCCTCCTGCTTCAGCCTCCCAAGTAACTGGGATTTCAGACATGCCCCACCTTGCCTGGCAGCTTTATTTCATTATCTTTAATAAGTCTCCTTTCCCTCCTGTATTTGTTGAAGTTAATTATAACTTTAAAAAACAGTTGAACTTTATGGTATATAAATTGTATCTATACAGCATATATTAAATACAGCATACATACATAAATTGTATGTATACAGCATAGCTATATAGATTATATCTATGTCTATAAATATATGAAATAAAACCTGAAAGATCTTAAATAATGTTGCTGTATGTTAGAAACACAAATAGCTTTCTTTAGTTAGATTTAATCCCATGTATAACAAATTTATTGGACCATTTTGTTGCACTACAGATCAATTGCTTTATTCCACATACTAACTTCAGTTCTAAAACATGGGAAAATCTTAGTTAACTAATTGAAACACTCATTTGGATACGAACTTAAGCAAGGTTCAGTAATTCTCAATTTCCCACTTTGCTTGCAAAACACAATGTAAGTATGGAATTACCCTCTTCACAGCTTATTACACAGTGTGTTCACTCGTGGGGAAATAATTTAATGCAATTTACTCCCAACTGTTTCTCTCATGCTGACCCCATTGTTAAAGTAACTCATTTCTCAAGGTTATGTTTATTTTGAAATTATTTTCTTGAAGGTCATAAATTTAGTCATACCTGGCATCTTCTCTTCTCTTCTCTTCTCTTCTCTTCTCTTCTCTTCTCTTCTCTTCTCTTCTCTTCTCTTCTCTTCATAGCATTGGGGATTGAACCCAGGGACTCTCTGCCACTGACCTATATCCCCAAACCATTTTATTTTTTTATTTTGAGACAGGGCCTCACTGAGTTCCCCAGGTGGCCTTGAACCTGAGATCCTCCCATCTCAGTGTCCTGAGCAGCTGGGATTACAAATGTGTGCTGCCACACACAGTACTCTTCATTTGCCCCTATCCCCACCCCTGCCTTTGAAATTTACACATTGTATCACTGTGTCACAGTTTTTGATGACTCCAACTGTTTTTTTCCAACCTGGTTTTTCCCATAAGTCTTTCACTTAGACAGTTATTTTTTTTTTATTTTTCTGTTATTCTTTATATGTTCAATCCAGGGCAGGACTTTTGTTAAAAGTTCTGAAGGCCTGTTACATGTTAATCACTTAGGCCCTTGCCTTGAAGCTATCTTCATGCTCCTGGCCTGGGGAAAGCAGAACAAGTTTTTACCTCCTGTACCTGTAAGTCTGATGCTCCTCTACCATAAGTTGTTCTTCCAGGGAAGAATCATCATGTCAAAAATAAATGAGTCATTTTGAAAACTTAGGAAATTTTATTTTCAGACTTTTGCAAAGCCTTTTTATTCCTTTTTGCTGTCTCAGATCATGCTTTTTAAAACTTTCTCCCAAAGCACTTTTATTAATAACAGTGTCTTGACGTTCTCCCTCTCATAACTGTAGTCAGTTATTTCCTCCTGCATGTGTGAGCACTCTGGAAACCTCAGAGGTTTCTGTTGATTGTGATGTCCATCACAGAGCACAGAAGCAGATCCCCCGCTCTGATCTTCCAGGAGCACCTGCTGTAGCTACTTTATTGTGCCCCCAATGCTGGCCTGGGCAGTGCCTTCAGCTTCACTGAGGCCCGCTTTCCTCTCGTGGCCTGGTTCAGACATTGCATTCACAGTCATTATTTGAAGCAAGCCTTTGTTCTTCTAGATTTTGCATTTTTCTCACTGCTCAACTATCTAAATATAAAAGATTACTCAGAAATTGCAGGTGATAATATTACATGCAGCACAAAGTTTGGTAGTTTGTCTATGATCCAAGGGTAAGTAGAAATGAAAATTTAGACTGGTTACAAATTATACTATCTCAATATGAAATAGTTGGTTTTTCTGTTCTTTAAATTACTTTAAAGTCCTTTATCCTTTTTAAATATCATTTGATAAATTTGTATATATTCTCCCTTCCAAGGAGTAACCTTTATTCCTCAGCATAATCCCTGTGAATTAGAGGCTAACACTCTTTGTTTTCCATCTGGAGAACAAATGGATAGTCCTGTGTATTCTAGACAAGAGAGTGATTGATGGCTTTGATATCAAATTCTGAACTGAAATAAATTTTGTCTCAATTGAAAAGAAAACAGTGATAACACAGGTTCTCTCCGCCAGGTAACTCAGGAATAGTGCCTTTTATTTTTTTGTATTTATTTCTACCCAAAATTGAAAAATTTCACATTTTCTTCTAATCATATTTAACAATATGATTATCATTTAAAAATACCTGAAATAAAAAATATAGCACATTCTACAAAAATAAGCAGTCAGGACTTACATATTTGGTCTAATGCATTCCCTGCCTTACATAAATCTTAAGAAAAGCTACAGGAAGGAAACACATTCCCCTGACAGACAGGATGTAAAATGGATGTAAACCAATTACTTTTTGCAGTTCTTAGAGCAATCTCAGGAATACTGACCCTCTGACTTCGTTTCCAAGTAAGAACTCTCCACCCCCATCTTGCAAGGAAAAATAATTGAGCTGAATTCCTAGCAAGAAGTAAATCAAGATGTTCAAAGAATAATTTTCCTAGGACCTATGGAGCAAATCACCTTTCAAACATGCCAAAGGTAGTTATTTAAATACATTTAAGCCCCTAATCACAGAGGTCTTTGATGAACTTTTCCCACTTTAAATACATCAAAGGAAGTAAAAAGAGTAGAAAAAGCTATTAGAAAATCATTATAATAAACAGCAACATTGATCCACTTCCCTTTCCTTTGGAACCTCCCCTTTCCTTGTCTTAAGCTATTTAGGTGGGTTTTATATAGCAAAGTAATCAAACTCTCAGAGGCTATTAAAAAAGAACTGTAAGTGATTAAAAACAGCAATACTTTAAGATTTCAAGGAATCGAGGCAGGACTGAGAGTGCCCAGCTTTTGGTTCTGACTTTCAAGTTGAACCTTTTTGATGGTAAATAGTCTCCTGCTTATGCCTGTGTGTTTTGGCTTAAAAAAAAAAAAAATCAATCTCTGAGAAAATGGGCTTCCATCTTCCTTTCAGCCCCGTCTCCTTTGATGATTGATGTTAATTCAGTAAGCTGCTGACCCAAGAAAAAAGAATTGTTTGTGCTGTTGTTTTGAATAAATAAACTTACAAAGAATCAATGGCTGTAGCTTAGAGAAATTAGGTGGTAGAGAGCCTTAAGTCTCTTTCTGTCGTGTTTCTCATGTAAATAAAGCAGGTAAAGGGCAATGCAGCACCAGATAGCTTTTTGAATGATGGAAACTTGCTTCAAGGGGAAATATTTTTTTTTTATTTAAAAATAAATGTTCTTTCTCTCCGTAGCTGTAGTGAGAAAGGTCTGTATTTATGACAACACAGAGACTTATATGCATACTGGCAGTAGCGAAGTAAGTTTCCACATTCCCCAAGTCTCTGCTTCCATTCATATTGTTAGATGTGCACTTTGGTCTTCCTACTGTCCTGGAGAGAAACATGTGGAAGGACTAGAAAACTCTTGATAATGCTAAAATTGAAAGGCAATGTGATCTGCCAGACCTGAACGATTAACTCAGGCATCTTCCTGAGTGCCAGCTGGCTGTTTATTGACAGATCATACTTCAGTAATTTTGCTTTTCCATGTCACCATTTCCATTACCTAAACCATACCACCAAATATTATGATCATGGAGTGAAGGTGACATCAACCTAAAATGACTATTCTTCAGGCAAAAATTTGATTAGGTGGGTTCCTGGCCATGGCATAAGACTTCCAGTTAATGACATAGGCAGTCCAAGATAATTGAAAATGTAAAGGCAGCCTTGCTTTTTTTTATTACCTTTTATTTTGGTACCACTTACTCAGCAGTGTCTAATAAATACTATGTTTCACTTCTCAGTTCACTTAATCCACAATTCCAGCCAAATCAGCATACATTTATGTTAATAATACATGCAGAGTCCGACTTTAACATTAGCCTTGTGCATTACAGTTTTATAAATTACAAATAATCTAAATATCAAGAAATAGTGATTCCTAGCATGGTAGTACACCCCTGTCATTCCAGCTACTCAAGAGGCTAAGCAGGAGGATCACTTGAGCCCAGGAATTCAAGGCCAGCCTAGGCAGCATAGCAAGACCATCTTAAAATAAAAAAGAATAAGAAAGGAAGGAAGGAAGGAAAGATTGTTGATATATGTGAAATACTTCAATGCTTCATGTAAGCTTCATATAAGTATCTGTGTTATTCTTATTAGTACCATTTTTTTTTTGCCTGATTGCTGTTTTTGAAGTTTTGAATTGGTTCATTAAAGTTATACATAACAGTGGGATTCATTATTACATAATTGTACATGCCTATTGCATAATTTGATCAATTTCACTCCCCAGTACCTTACCTTTTCCTCATGCTTTCCCTCCCCTTTATTAGTGGTATCTTAAAATTCTGTCCCTGAAAAGCCTTTATTAGCAAATAGAATAATATGTTTCAAGTGAATATGAGATTATGCACACACTGTGATAGCAGCTATGTAAAATATAACTAGGAGATACTATAACAAATAATGAATGTAGGCATTTCTTATTATTTTCTCCTTTTATTTTTGTATTTATTTTTATCTAAGGACTATATATTTTATTATCTGAAAAAAGTGTCAGTAGTTGCCAGACTATTTAAGAAGGCATTTTGTCTGAAAAAAGTAATCTAATGCAGCTTAGTATGGTCAAATTCAGATATAAATAAAAACAGTGAATACATATCAGCTTAGGCAAATGCATATGTATAGCCAAAATCTAGTTCTATCTAGTTCTATCAAGTCCTTACTGTACTATTTACTAGGTAATTGGTTTCAGGTGAATCACTTAAACCATTACTAGGTAGTTGGTTTCAGGTGAATCACTTAAACCATTAGATAGATATCTGGTCTGAAAAATGGAAATAAACCTGTTTGTGCTGTTTATCTCATAATGTGTTTGAAAAGACTGAATAAAAAATATGTGAAATAGCTTCATAAATATTTTGAAATTTTTTTAATTTATAAAATATTCTTGGCTTTTTGTGTTTTTAAAATTTTAAATGTTTTGAGCTTTCCAATATGGATAGTATTAGCTAAAGATGTGCACAATAATTTTTAAACATGAATAAAGTATGATTCAATGATTTTGAAAATATGTCCATTGAAAACTGTATCTTAGGCTTTCGAAAGTCCTAAGTCTATAAACACGACTTTTTATTTAGAAGGGGAACTTTGTGTGTGATTTAGTTCATAACTCAAGCATCACACATTTGTCTTCTAACCCAACCATCTTCCTCTGCCATGTGTATTTAGGGTTTTGCCATGACATTGGGCATATACTTTCTACTTTTACATAGTGTGAGCCAAGTGCATCGTTTACTTATAATAAGTCAAGTCTACCTTCCTCAGGTTTAATTTCTGTAGTTATGAAGTGTAGAATTCTTGTGAATGTCAGATGAAATGGTGTATGTAAAAATAGTCTCAAAAAAATACTAATTTGAAGGCTAGGTACATAGTTCAGGGTAGAGCTCTTGCCTGGCTTGTGCAAGGCCCTGGGTTTAATCCCTAGTACCACAAAGAAAAAAGAAAGAGAGTTTTAGTTAGCTTTTTTTTATCTCTGTCACCAAAAGACATGACAAGAACAACAAAAAAGATGAGAAGTTTATTTCAGAGGTCTCAGTTCGTAGATGACCAATTCCATTGCTCTGGGCCTGGTGTGAGGCAGAACATCATGGCAAAAGTGTATGGAGGAGAAAAGCAGCTCAGATCATGGCATTCAGAATGTAGAGAGAGAACTCGGCTCAGCAGGGACAAGATATAAACCTCAGAGTCACACCCCAGTGCCCCACCTCCTCTAGCCACATGCCATCTGCCCGTAGTTACTGTGCACTTAATTCATATCAGTGGGTTAATTCAGTGATTATGTCACACTCTCACAGTACAATCATTTCACCCCTGAACTCTTGCATTGTCTTACACATGAACTTTTGGGGGACGTCTCATATCTAAACCATAATAGAGAGAGGGGGGAAATCTAATTTGGAGAAACGGGAGCTCTCCCAACATGGTTAATAATTACTGTAGTGGTTTTAGCACAAGTTTTTGACACTTGTCTTTCCAGGAGGCAAAACCTAATCCTCTTACCCTGGAGTCTGTGCTGACCTACTGAACAATGATGGGAGTTCTAGACATGCTGTCCCTGTATGGCACCTTAGCCTTTGAGCCAATAGTAGAAGCAGGAGGGTCACATTCTCACTTCTTCCACCTTTCTCTGAAGCAGTCCATAAAACCTACAGAGACTTTTCTGACCTAACCTGAAAAATCATAAGATTCTCAGGTGAGAGAAGGGCATCCTTATCTCCCAAAGCACAGCAACACCAAGAAGCACCTGAATAAACAAATCTTGCAACTTCTCCCAGGTTGTCACTATTAGATCATACTCCTTTGTCAAGTTTAACTTCTTCACATCGATCCACTTCTTAATCAAACAGCATAAAAGTACACAAGTGTTCCTGGTTTTTGTGTCTTCTTTTTGAAGAGTTCATGTCATATCAAACATTATATGTATTTGTATATTTTTCTGTTATTAATCTGTCTTTTGTTATAGAGGTCAAGCCATGAACTTAGTGATGGATGAGAAAATAAATCTTTTCTCCCCTACTACATAGTGACTTACCTCTATCCATGTGCCATGCATGAAAAAGTAAAATGAAAATCTTACAAGGAAGAAACATGATAGGTATCCCCTTGCAGGGGGTCCAGGTTTATATCACCAGTAGTAAGACTTAGGGATATTGTGTATTTCCCTACCTGAAGATGAGAAGAGCCCTGTACCCATGTGGTATTCTTTCCAAAAATCTACAACCACCATCTAATCCTCGATGATACTCTTCAAACGTTTCCAAATCATTAAAACTAAAGAAGGAATTATGGAACTAGGAGTCTAAGGAGACATGACAGCTCAATTCAGTATGGCCTCAAGGAAACCCTGAAACAAAAAGAAAGCATTAGTAGAAAGGCCAGGGAAATTAGAAGGAAGGTTCTAGTTCAGTTAAGAATAATGTACCTAAAATGGGTGGAGATAGAATATCATGCTAAGTGAAATAAGTCAATCCCAAAAAAAACAAATGCCGAATGATTTTTCTGATAAGTGCATGATGATACATAATGGGGGACTAGGTAGGTAAGGCAAGAATGGAGGAAGGATGGATTGTGCGGAGGAAATGGAGGGGTGGGAAAGGGGCTGGGGGAAGGAAAAATAATGGAATGAGACAAGCATCATTACCCTATATACACGTATGATTGCACAAATGGTGTGACTCTACTTTGTGTACAACCAGAGATATGAAAGTTGTACCCCATTGGTGTACAATAAATCAAAGTAATAATAATAATAATAATAATAATAATAATAATAATGTACCTATGTTAACTCTGGTTTTGATAGTTGTGACATGATTAAATAAGGGGAAGGTGAACCCTGGGTTGTACAAGCGCTTTCTGTGCTGTCTTTGCAACCCTTCCGTATATGTACAATTATCCCAAAACAACAGATTTGCTTGTTTATTTTTTTTGGTGTAGGAAAGCATTTATTCAAGCTACCATTGAAGAAGATAGAGGAGGCTTTTTCTTGTCTCACATGTCCATCTGCAGGGGGCTCAGGTCAAGGGCATCAACAACTTTCAAAATAACATTAAAATAAAAAAAATTTCCAGTGCATGGGAATGATCAGATAAATATGATCATTTAAATTTTTTTAAGAAGAAATGCTATGCTATGTATTATATTAAATTGTATATCATAAAGAATATCAATATAATTTACATAATTAAAATCGAAGTATGGGGGTATAGTTCCATGATCGAGCACAGGTTTAGTATACAGGTGGGCCTATGTTCAGTTCCACACACAAAAAAAGGAGCAAGGAAAGAAAGAAGAAAACCTGATTACTCTGTTGAAATTTGCTACCCTTTCAAATTTCCATTCAATTTCAATTTCCTTTACCAGTTTAGAGCAATTTTTCTGTTATATATTTTCTTGGATTTTTTTTCTTCTATTATACATTGACTTCAACTTGATGTCCTTTTTAAACATGCACATGTAACGCATACTCTAGCCATGTAGTATGGAGGATGAATATTCTATTAAAATGGTTGAGATGGGACCTTATAAAAACTTAAAAATTTATAAGTTTGCTAAATGATAATATACAAGTCAGAAAATCAAGTAAGTACTCTAACCGTGATAATGATACTCCTATTAGGATAGTTTACAATTATGGAGTGGTATCAGTCTAGCACTATTTTAAGCATTTTGCTTTTATGGGTTTATTTAATCCTTAAACCTATTTACAGCCCGTCAGGTAGGCATTGTTGAGACACAGGGAAGAAAGCCCAAATTCTTAAGATATATGAGTCACCAATTCTGCCCTGTTTCTGAGGACTCCCTTTAGCAAGTTGCTACCGTTGCACTCACTGAGGAAACACTCATGATTGTGGGGTATGTATGGGAGAGCCACTTCCCTGAGCAATTTTCATGAGCCACCTTTCTCATGCACACATTATAATTTCATCACCCACCTCTTGTGTCAGAAACTGCCCCTGCTGGGTCCATGAGCACATGGCTATTTTTTTCAAGCACAGGTGCATGCTTCTGAAGAAAAGAAGTTAGTCCAAATGGGGCAAAGGGATTCCTGAATTTCCCTCTTATGCTGAACACCATGAAGTGCCTTCCTCTAAACAAGCTAGTGTTCTGATCTTGCAGAGACAGTCATCCTGTGAAAAGGGGAGAGAAGTGTGAACTCCCATTTGAAAGACCTCCCTTTCCATCTTGATTTTCTGAGCACTGTGACTCTTTTGAATGTCATCACTCTTCTCTATTCCTTTCTTTCTTCCTGGGGCCTGGCTTCTCCTTCCCTCTATGTTTATATTACAAGGCTCATTCCAGCTGACACATTTTGTTAGTGTTATCAGACAGATTAGAAGGAGCAAAATCACTGCCAGTGTTGTTTCTCATTCTTCCAGGTCAACAAGCTTACTTTCAAAGATAGCACTCCTTGATTGCTCTGCTTGGGGCATAATTGATCAATATCAAGTTCGCAGTTTATTCTGCATCTGGCTTCTTAATTTAACTCACTGTGTACTGATTTCATATGCAGTGTTAGTTCATATCTTGGGGCTCGGATCTAACATATATGCTAAACTGTCAAGAGGCTGGCAACAAAAGAATAAATGGTTTATTATTTGATTATCTGAGCTGTTATAACTAATACTGTAACTATTGAATCAAATGAAACTGTATTGAGGTGGTTATTCTTTCACCAGTAATTTTATATATATATATGGTTAAATTTTGTGAAAATATTTTCTAGTAAAGTCTTCATTTAGAATCCCTACTCCTGGTATAGTTTTTATGATCCCTGAATAGCACATTGTCTTTTGTACTCCAATTTTGGTACGCTTGCATGAGATTTTAAACATTATTGAGCCAAGAAAACTAACTTTGCTAATTCTGTCAAAATAGTTGTCACTTTTCTAACATATGGGAAAGTATCAGGATACACACACACAGATACACACATCAGAATGTAAGAAACTGGTAAATATTTTCCCTACATGTTTCCTTAAATATTCAAGACTATTAGGAAATAAAATACTTAGAAAATAGAAAATGTCCCCTTTTTAAAGCTAAACATAGAGTATTGAGCATATAAGTTAGTTTATACATGTTTAGCAATCTGTTCTTTAAAGGTTAGAAAGCTACAAAATCACATTAGCTGCTTTAAAGAATTATTTCTCTGCCAATATAACATACACTGTTTATCCAATGAATTGAGGCACCTTTACTTTAACAAACTTTGGAGGATACTTCTTAGCCCACGTAGAACTTATGTGAGGATTGGTCACAGCTCAGAAGACACATGTCTGGATGTTATACCATTACTATTCTATAAATGAAAGATAAAACATTCATCCTTCAAGATTAGAAAAATGCATTTAAAATGCTAAATAAAAACTTTATTGTTTCAGTTTTAATATACTCTTGTAACTTTGCAAAACATGAGAAAATGATTGTTTAATGATATACTGTATAACTTTGCAAAACGAGAAAATGATTGTTTAATGATGCACTGTACATAAACCACATATGCTTCTAAGAACTAAGATAATAATATCAAAAAGTCACCATCTTTTTACTTAAATTCCAATTTTAAGGATTAGTAATTTATAGAAACCAAAGTGCTTTGGCTTTTTAATAATGTGGTTTGATGAAATAAAAGGCTTTTCTGTGATATATGACAAATTTGTGGGTTCTAGGTCAAAGAAAATGAGGAAAGAGAAAATATTAGAAATGACCATATAAAAAGAAGATGAAAGGGCTTTGGTTTCTGGCAAGGTTCAAAACTAAAAAGTCTGGAAATTTTTCTGATACAAAGCAGTTAGAAATGCTGGTTAAAATGTAATAAACTTCCTTTTAAATGCATTGCTGACCTTGTTAGAGAATAAGAGGTCTCCTGGGATGAAAATAAAGAGAAAACTAAAAACCAGGGCAGTTAGTTGACATGGATATTGCAGCTGCCTTGGGGACATTTGTCAGTCTCAGTTACCCAAGGCTTGAGTTTTAGCAGCTGCTTCACTATTGGAGATAGGGCCTGGGGCTGGTCAAGAGGGGATTTAGAATTGAAACCTCCACAGGAAGCATAGAAGTTTCTAAATGTTACACCTTCAGTAAAAGGATAGAAAAAAAGAATTCCAGATCCCCATCACTGCCCCTCCTCCACAAAAACTGGAAAGAAAAAAACTTATCAGCCAAGAAAGATGAGAAGGGAATTTGCCTTGGCCAGAGAACCATTCTTCTTGAGATGCATTGCCATGGGTTCAGGCCTTGTTTCTTCCCATGAATAAAAATCACCTAAAACATGAGTTCACAACCCCAAATCACAAAAATACACAAGAAATAAGCAGCTGTAAGTAGCTAGAGCCATTCAAAATGGTAAGCAGTGCAATTAGTTCCCAATAACTTTAGGAATGGAATTATTGATTGAAGAATATAAAATAGGTATGCTTCAAACACTTCACAACAAAATTTTGCTGGGAATAGTGGAGCATGTATGTATGTTTCAAACACTTTAAAATAAAATTTTGCTGGTAGTAAAGGCACATGTCTATAATTCCAGCTTCTCAGGAGGGTGAGAGACAGGAAGTTCACAAGTTGGAGTCCAGACCGGGCAATTTAGTAAGATACCCTCTCCAACCTAAGAATAAAATGGGCAAGGGATGTAGCTTAGTAGTGGAGTACCACTGGGTTCAATCCCCAGGACCATAAAAATAAAATATTAATAATAAGATTAAAAAACAAAATTTTTTTTTTTGTTTTTGAAAACATGAGAAAAGGAAAAAATACTGTCAAAAAAGACTAGGCAGACTTGAAAAAGAACCAAATAGACTTCTAGGAATGAAAATTCTAATCTTTGCTTTTAAAATTTGTAAAATCAGAAAATTGAGAAATTGCACTTCATTTATTTTAGAACAAATTAAAAATAATTATAGGGTAAGAGCAAGATATGGTGGTGCATGCGTGTAATCCCCGGTACTTAGGAGTCTGAGGCAGAAGGATTACAAATTCAAGACCAGTCTTGACACCTTAGCAAGCCACTGTCTTAACAACAACAAAATTTAACAACCAAGATGTAATTCAGGCCTTGGGCTCAATTCCTAGTACCCGCCCCCCCCGCCCCAAAACTCACGCTTAGGGTTAAACAACAGATTATCCACATTCAGAAGGTGATTAGTGAGCTATTACATACATCTGACAAAGGTACCTGAAATGTAACATATATAAAGACGAAAGATTTAATAAGTACAAAAGAGATATTAAGATTTGTAAGATTCTGCAGCAGGTATAACTTAGTGACAGAGTGTGTGCATAGAATGTGAGAGGCTCTGGGTTCAGTGGTTACCATAAAACACCAAAACAAAGCAGTAGAATTCTGTGGCAGTTTTAAAAAGGCCCACACATTCCTTTAACACTATTCCATTTGTGAGATAGAATCCAGGGAGCAGGGTGCGGTGGCTCAAGCTTACAATCCCAGCTAATAAGGAGCTGAGGCATGAGGATTACTAGTTTGAGGCCAGCTTGGGCAACTTCGTGAGAACCTGTCTTGAAATTGAAAAAATAAAAATAAAAAAAGAAAGAAAAAGAAAAGAAAAGGTCTGGGGATGTAGCTCAATGGTAAAAGCACCCCTGTGTTCCATTCCTTCACACACAAATGAAGTTATAAAGGAAGACAATAAAAAAAAAAAGACACAGAAAGATAAAAAATGAGAAATTTCCAGAGTTCTTAAATAACTTGAACCCTTGGATCTCAGAAACTTGATGAATCCCAAGCAGGGAAAACAGAATAAACACGTACCTTAATACATCAATATAGAACTATAGAACAGCAAAGTCAAAGGTAAAACTGACATTAAAAGCAGACAGAGGGAGCATGGCATGGTGGCACAAATCTGAAATTCCAGCCAGTCAGAAGTAAGAGGGAGGAGGATCACATGTTCACAGCCAGTCTGGGCAATTTAGCAAAATCCTAATAAAAAAGACTGGTGATATAGCTCAGTGGTAGACTACCCAACCCCCAGGTTTGATCCTCAGTACTGCTAAATAAATAAAATAAATAATTAAAGGCAGACAGAAAAGACAGATTCTTTACCAATAAAGTAACACCCTGTCTTTTAAGTAAAAAAAAAAACTGGTATAAGTCAAAAACTGGAAATATCCTGTTAATCAAGGAAGGACTAATAAATATGCTGTAATAAAACATATTAATGTGTTTATCAATATAAACATAAAAGAAACATATAATGTTATAATAATAAATGGATATCCATACTATCCAGCAGTAAATGTGATTGGATAGGAGACTATGTATATCAACACAAATCAGCTTCCAAATGTAGTATTTGCTGAACATCACAGTCTGAAAGCATTTATATAAAGGTTAAAAAGTTGAGAAGCTATACTGTGCATGCTTTAGCAATCCATACATATAAAAACATAATTACGTGTGATAAAAATTAAAAGAGTAGGGAAAGAAAAGGAGTAAAATCAAGGACTATGATTCTTGCAGGAGATGCATTCTCCGTGTGTGCATTCTGCATGCATGGATTCAGTAACTTTGGATCTACATTCATCAGAAAGCAATCACATCTGTATATACATACAGACACTTTTCTTGTCATTATTCACTAAACAGTACAGAGTTACAACTGTTTACATGGCATTTACATTGTATTAGGTTTTGTAAGTAATCTAGAGATGATTTAATTTACAGAATGATGTGCCTGGATTATATACAAATACTATGCCATTTTACATAAGGAACTTGAGCACTCATAGCTTTGCATATCTGCAGAGGGTCCTGAAATCAATCACCCCTGGTTACCAAGGTAGTAGAAAAGGAAAAGGAATGCAGTCAGGCAGGACAAAACTTACTACTCTGAGGAAATAATTACTTAATTTGAAAGGATTTGGAAGTGAGAGATTAAGTGAATCCTATTTACACTTTGGTTTAGGTAAGTAATATAATGCCCAGGACAAAGATAAAGTCACTTGTGGAATCAGTTCTATTTAGGAGATTTTGAATTGTGGCAGTTGGGAGTACATGGAGTAGGGGAGGAGAGGACATGAACTAGGAGGTATAGAAACTTAATTTTCTTTCGTTATTGTTTTTTCAGTGCTGGGTACTAAATCCAGGTCCTCACATGCTAAACAAGCACTTTACTGCTTGAGCTACATCCTCAGCCTAATACGAGACTTTATGATTAAACTCGTGGAATTGTTATGAGTGGATATATTGCTTCATAATAAGTAAGATACCACTGAAAAATATTTATGTTCTTAAAAATCTTCTGATTGTCTTAATATCTATAACAGTGAATAATCAGTTACATTTTGATAAAGATCATTTTTTCTCAAATGCCTATAAATTACTAATTTATCAATAATGAATGAAGTCCTTGATAAGTGATTGAGATTGGAATAGAAAGAGATGGGTGAGGCATAGAGACTACTTTCAGACAGGTTTAAGTGAAGGAATTACTGATTGTAAAATTGCTAGGAATGTGGTTGCAAGGCCATTACTGTCATCTGTATTTTTCTCTCCTGTAAGAATTTGGTTGAAGAAGAATGAGTTATGAAGATAACAGCTTACTTGAAAATTTTACTAGGTTTTAAAATCTAGTCAGGCACAGTGGTGCACCACTATAATCCCCAGGACTGGGGTGACCAAGGCAGGAAAAACCACAAGTTTGAGACCAGCCTAAGCAATTTAGGGAGACCCTGTCTCAAATAAATAAAAGGGCTGTGGGTATAACTCAATGGTACAGCACCCCTACATTCAGTCCACAGTACTGCAAAACAAACAATAGCCAAACAAAATAAATAAATTGCATTGGTAAAGCTCTTCCATCCAAAAGATCTTTCATTGGATCTTTTTCCCTTTTCTTTCTTTTATCTTTCTCTTTTTCTCCCCCCACCCCTTATGGTACTGGCGATTTAACCCAGGGGTGTTCTACCACTGAACTCTACCTCCAACCCTCTCTTCACATTTTTATTTTGAGACAGTGTCTTGCTAAATTGCCCAGGCTGTCTTCATACTTGGGATCCTCCTGTTTTAGCCTCCCAAGTTGCTGGGATTACAGGTGTGCACCATTATTAGATCTTGTCTTTGCAAAGAATAGCAACTCATTTGGAATATTGCAAGCTTCAGGGCAAATGTATGACATGGTTAGGAGCTGTTAAAAAATGCAGGGGAAGCATGATAATGGTAGTAAAGATTATAAAGCTAGATGGAAGGAGACAGCAGGATTTAAACGACAGCTGGCCCATAAGATTCATTTTCCATAATAATTCAGCTGTCATGCTTGTTTTTCCGTTTGTTAGCATTTCATTTTTTCTTTTCCTGTATAAGTTCAACATATATGTCATTTCCAGCCTTACTCTATACCATAATCCTTTAGGATTTTATTTGTTGCTGTTATTTAAATGTTTACTACTTCATTTCACTTTTAGCTTAGTAATAGGAAGAATAAGATTTTGGCTTCTAGCCACCCTTTGATTTGGCTGCCATCAAATGACTACACGTGGTCCAGTTAGCTACAGTTTGGTGCTATAGCATCCTGCTGTAGAACAGAGTCTCCTGGCTGCACCCATTAGCAGAGGCAGTGTGGAGCAGATATACTCAGTGATGGTGGTAAACTTGGTCTAGTATACCTAGAGTAGTCAACAGAGTATGTTTTCCATCACTTCAACTAACACCTGCTGAGACTTGACAGGGCTCCTATAGTTTTGTTTTGTTTGAGATAGGGTCTTGCTGTGTTGCCCAGGCTGGCCTTAACCTCCTGGGATCAAGGGATCCTTAGCCTCCTGAGTAGCTGGAATTATAGGCCTATACTACTGCATTCAAATCACTTCTGCAGTTTTGATAAATCTAGAAGAGAAGAATAGATGTACTTTGGAATGTTACTAACTTTAAAGATTGGCTAGCTCTAATATCCTTATTTTGCCATATTATTTGGGATTTGAAATTCTTACATTGGCTCCTGTCCATGTTGCCTTTTAACATTGATGTTTTCCATACTTTCATGACTTGACTATTAATACAAGTGTTAACCTTTGTCCAAACTAAATTATTCAGTCTGTCCTTAAAAATTAATGCAAGCAATTGATCATTATTTTAGCTTACCTAGCTAGTAACCATCAGATGCCATGAAATGTGACTAAAAAAAAATCTCTGTTGGCTAAAGGTATTAAGATAAATATTTACGTTAAATCTTAAAGTATTAGTAGATGAATTTAGCAAACTGTGTTTTTGCAGACATATATAAAATTTATTTTTAAAAATAGGATTAGAGGACATTTATGTTTGCCTTGAAACTCTTAAAATAGTTGGTTGAGAGTGGAACTATTTAGCATCAGTTTAAATGCCACTGAACTCAGGGTTAAAATCACGATTGAGACACCCTATAATGCAAATAGAAATGTCCTGAGGTCATTGTGTAATTTTATGGGGAACTTCACCAGAGCCAGGAAAGAGAAGGCAGTAAGTTTTATAACGTGATTAACTCTGAGACAGCTGGCCTTTATGAAGTGGGTTGAAAATGGAACTCTGTAAGCACACAGTATATATGAAACAGGCATTCCGTTATGTGCTTTCTACCTGCATTTTTCCTCTGATCAATGTGTATGTTTAATTGAATAGAATGAAATCTTCTACAAAATGAAAATATGCATTGAAGAAAGTGGCAGCAGTACTCTGGATCCCAATGGATTGGCAATTTTGCTTTACATTAGAAATGACAGTATAGTGATGATTATTACTCCTTGGGGACTGATAAGAAAAGAAATGGTGCCCTATTATATTAGTTATTAGTATTCTCTATTATAAGTAGTATGGAAAGCTCTGGAAGTAGAATATGACCTGAATATATATATTTTTTAAGCAAGTAAATTTTATCTCAGTATTGGTGAAAATGTAGGTTTCTGACTTAGAAAAATAAAACCCTCATATGTAATTTATCTTGTGTATCATTTAAAATGTTTCAGAAAACATAGCTCCATGGTCTAGGCCCATTTTTCTTTGTCGAGATGCTTCATTTGTTAGTGTGTGAAAGTTTTGACATTTATATTACACTCTGAATATTTGAAAAACCAAAGGATTCCAGTTCCTTTGGAATTAACCAATGGTTTCTTATCTGCCAGTCAAGCATTCACAACACTCTGTGAGTACACTCAAATTGTGCTAATGTCTTCTTGCCTTAGATGTGTTTTGTTAGATTACTATTTTTCTTTTCAGTTTATTCCATATGCAATCCAGTGCTTCACATTCTCTCTAGTCCTTCCCACAAGTTATTGCTTTAGGTCAAATAGTTTGGAAAATAAACAGTTTTGAATTTATGTGTTGGTCTGCAAACAACTCATCAGCAATTTCTTCATAAATGGCTTTCCTAATAAGGGTGATTGTTCAGGACCATGTAGGAGGACTTTGTTGCACTATTGTAGGCCTCCTGTTTTAGTCCTTACCCAGGGCCTTCTCCATCTCCCTACTCTAGCACATGTAAATACATTAGTCTAACAATTACAGCCTTAAGGGAATTGCTAAAGAAAAAACAATATTCATGACACTTGTTAAAGACAGTAGGAGGCCAGGCACAGTAGTGCATACCTGTAATCCTAGCTACTCAGGAGGCTGAGGCAGCAGGGTTGTAAATTCCAGGCCAGCCTGGGCCCCTTAGGAAGAACTTGTCTCAAAATAAAATTTAAAAAGACTGGGGTAGCTCAGTGGTAGATTGCTTGCCCAGAATGTGCAAGACTAAATCCCTGGTACTGGTACTGAAAAAAAAGACAGTCTGAAGACTTTATTCAAGTGGGGCTACTCTGGTAATGTTTTGGAGTAGAAGAAAAGATTGTCCTCTGCACCAGATGTATTATAAATCACAGGTCTGTGTAGGGTTTGGTGGATGCTAAGAGAAAACACCAGGAATAAGAGGAATCTGGATATGGCATCTTAATAGGATTATTGCTGAAGACAGCTAAGGCAATAAAATATTGAGGCTCAGGGATAATCAAAGGTGATATCGGACATTAAGGATGATCATATATCAGGATGGGGCACTAGGAGAGATATTTGATCAGATCTGAAGGATAAGTGACTTTTCCTAAACTGACCCAGCAGCATTTCTTGGTAAAACTGGACAGAAGAGGCAAGGACGGAGCCCAAAGTTAGTGGCCTAGGCTGAAAGAGGACTCAAAGGAGCCTAACTCAAGTGTGGTTAAAGTAGAGACTCTTTGTCAGAATAAAGGAGATCTTTACTTCTGAGTTTCTTGAAGAAGGAAAAGGTCATTTTTAGAAATTCATCCTGGGCTGGAGGAGTACCTGTTTAAGTATAGTACATGCCTTGCATGTATGAGGCCTTGAGTTTGAACCCCAACACTGCGAAAATTAATTAATGATTTATTAAAATAAAATTCATCTCACTGCAAAGCCTTTTTGGATATCTGTTCCTCAACCCAAAGTTCATAGTCCCAGGAGCTGCTACTAATTGTTCATGGGCCCCAGATTGCCAGGTGTCTGTGTCTTAGCCTTTGCTGTCTTAGCCTTTGCCGCCTTCCTCCCCTTCTGGTGTTCTCTGCCCTTCTCTGGGCTTTTCCTGACAGATGGCTCCCCTTTCATTCTGTAATACAGTGCTTCATGTCAACAAACAGATATTTTTTTATTATTATTATTATTTGTTTATAGCCTCCTTTTCCATGTAGGAGGAGGAAAACTTTTCCTCTACTCTCTCAGTCAGTATCTATTAGTATTTACATGCATGGGAGTTAAAAAAAAAATAACAAACTCAAAAGTGATTAGGCTCCAGGGTCTTACATACCAGTTAAGAAAGGAAAAGGGGTTGAGCTTCTAAGGTCAGTTAGTTTGGAAGAAATGACTAGGAAAATGAGAGAAGGTAAGGATTATTTTAATGAGGTTGGTTTATGCACACTCATCTCATTGCAGCCTTTCTAACTCTGGTGCTACAGGTTACTTTTCTCTCTCTGCGACATGAGAAGAAGACACTGTTGCAAAGGAAAATTATCCTCCTTTCACAGAGGGAAATTTAGACCCTCTTTTAAGTGCCTTAAGGAAACAAAAATTTCTGCCTACTTGTGTTGATTCTGTTTCCTTCAGTGCAAAATAATCTTTGCACTAAAATGGTGTGTTTTGGGATAGCACATGCATATTCGTTTCATTCTCAAAAAATTTAAGGTGACTTGTAAAGATGCAACTAAATAAGCCAAAGTTTTTGATAAATATAAAATTAAAGGAAATTATAGCTCAAAAAGTTACTTTGGGGACCGGTCTTGTACTTCAGTGGTAGCGCACATGCTTAGATGCAAGAGTTCCTGAGTTCAATCCCCAGAACACACAAAGAAAAGTCAGAGCATGGTAATATTAGTGTTCTGGCCATAGGTGGGCCACAGGCGTGTCTTTGAGCTTTGCATGATCGTTATGTATATTGGTATGTGTGTATGTGTGTGTGCATATCCCTTTTAATTCTTTTTATTTGTACTATAAAATAAACCATTCACTCAAAAGAACAACTGTTGGCTGAAAGCAGAGTAGCTTCTAGAGATCTCTTGGAGATAACACTTTGTAATATGAAGAGCAGCATCTTCAACAATTTGTAATTGGAAAGCAACAGAATAAATAGAATATCAATTAGTAGGTATTTACTGATAAATCTTCTATATAGTAGTAGAAACATGTTAGGTGTGTGGCTATGTATCAGTGAACCAAACTGACATAAGTGCTGTCTTCATAGGTTTATAAGTATAATGGGATGAGGGATAATAAACAAATATACACAAGCAAAAAGATCAGAGAATTAGAAAATGCAGTAAATGGCATGAAGGCAATCAAAAAGGGGAGTAAAAATGTGTGGCCACTTCAAGAGTGTGACTGGGCAGTCTCCCTGAGGAGATGACATTGAAGTTGAATTGAAAGGGTTTTTTTGTTGTTGTTGTTACTCTTCTTGTTTGTTTGTTTTTGTAGTACTGGGGATTCAAACTATGGCATCACCCTTGCTAGCAAGCACTGTACCACTGAGCTTATTATTTTATTCTGAAATAGGGTCTTGCTAAGTTGCTGAGGCTGGCTTCCAACTTGAGATACTTCTGCCTCAACCTACCAAGTAGCTGAGATTTTTCATAGGTGTACACAGCAGAGAATTGAAAGTTTTGAAATGGGGAAGAGCTTGGCACATTTGAGAAATTGGAAAGCAGCCTGTGTGGTTAGAACAGAGCCGTGCTTGAAATTATAGGAGGTGTTCATATGAAAGAAAGGCTACCTTTTGACCACCTTCTCCATGTGCCTCATGATCTCATGGCTGTCATTTCAATCCTGTGTTGGACAATTGTGAGAAATTGAAAAGAAAATAACTTTAAAAGTCAAACCAGGAATTGTGGCTCATTTCTGCAATCCCAGTGACCCAGGATCAGGAAGGAGAAAGGAAAACTTCAAATTTGAAGCCAGCCTAGGCAACTTAGTGAGGCCCTGTCCCAAAATACAAAACTAAAAAGGACTGGTGATGTAGCTCAGTGGTAGAGCACCCCTGGGTTTAAAAAAAAAAAAAAAAAAAGTTAACAGAGTTTATTCTATCCTAAGTATAGTAAAATATAGTAATCAATCCCTGTTTGAAGCATTGAGTATTAATCTGTGTGAAAATCAGTGTATGTTCAAATCAGTGTATGCTCAAAATTCTTCAGGAACTTTCCAGCAGTATCTTAGCATTCCTTTCCTCCTTAGAATCAGTGGTATTTTTTATATAATAGTGATTAACTGAGCCTCTGCCAAATGTCAGATATTGTACTAGGCACTTGACATGCATTATTTTATTCAGTTTACACCACAGTCCCTGGCTATCAGCCCTGTTGATGACCTACGTGTTTTGGATAGGAAACTCAGGCCCAGGGAATTTAGATAGCATACTCCTCTAACTATCCAGAAAGTCACCCGGGGCAGTCTGATCCCAGAGCCCCCTATGCCCTTAATCATAGCATGTATTTAAATCAATAAAAATTTGTAAAACACTGCAGATAGAAAAGTAGCCATGTAGGGTTAGGGGTGTGGCTCAGTGACATCACACTTGCCTGGCATGCTCAAAGCCCTTGGTCTAATCCCCAGTACCACAAAAAAGAAAGTTGTGTAAGCCAGGTCTCAGTCTTTTCCCCTGAGGTAGAAGGACCATAAAGAACAGAGTTTTGTATAAGAGGAAGGGTAATGATTTAGAAGGACACTGGTGGAATCTTGAGGAAGGCTAGAGAAGGGATTAGCCTCAGTGGATATAGCCAGTTTGCTTAGTTGGTCAAGGCAGAAGAAATGCTTGCCCAGAGCTTCACAGGGTGACCTCTGGACCAACCTTCTCTGGCATTTTATTAGAAATGCAAATCATCAGCCTCACAGACCTGTGGAATCAGAAACACTGGAGGTGGGGCTCCCCACAATGGCATTATTCTTCAGGCCCTTTTGAATGATCCTAGGTGTGTTCAAACTTGTGCACCACTGCAAATGCTCTAAAAGCAAAAAACCTGACATTTCAAGAATTAGAATATTATTTTCATTCCTCTCCCTGGCAACCCCAAATTCTGTGCTTACCCCATCTAGATTATTTCCTCTGGCCTAATAGTAAAGGAAACAGTTGAAGATGCACTCGTTTTATTTATTTATTGAAAATACTGAGGATGGAACCCAGTGCTTTGCATGTGATAGATAAGCACTTCACCATTGAGATACCTCACCAGCCCCTCATTTATTTTTATTTATTTATTTATTTTTTTATTTGTTTTCCACATGACAGTAGAATGCATTTTGACACATTGTGCACAAATGGAACACAATTTCTCATTGGTCTGGCTGTACATAGTGCAGAGTCATGCCATTTATTTTTTAATAAGATAGTAGACTTTGTGGCTAGTGATTCAACATTTTACTGTCATTCTTCAGTCCTTTGTTTAAAAGCTGAATCCCTTCCAATTTACCTCAGTCTTGAGAAACTTGATATTGCTTAATGATGTTATCATAATTATATAATGAGTTATTTGCCAATAAGTTGACAAAACTAAGCCATTAACAGTTTAAAGGAGTCTGTGTTGGTAATTTTTACAGTGATAGCGATAGCAACTTTTCTAGTCATCACTACCAATGATGTCCATTGAGTTGTCTCAGCATTTTAAAAGTTTGAAATGGAATTGTAGAGACATCAGAATTATGCTTATCCTAACAGTTATGTTGCCTGGTTCAAATCCTACACCAGTGAAAACCAGGGGACCATTCTAATTCATTGGTTATACTGAAATACGGCTACCTGAAGCATTACATAAAAAGTATGGTTTTGTTATAAAAATTAACATGTAAATATGGGTCCAGAGTTCTTCTGTTTCAGAGATTATTCATACTGCTTTTTGAGCCATTAAAAAAAAAACTGGTAGAACACTTGTCTAGCTGTTTAAGGTCCAGGGTTCAATTCCCAGCACTTCAAAAAGGAAACATTTTGCTATGTTTCTTTTGTTGCATTTATCACAATTTTATTTTGTTTTATTTCATTTATTTGTCAGCCTCCCTTATTCAACTCTGAGGGCACGATATCTTATTTCTTAGTGTTTCTCCTGGGACATTATTAGTGTAGTTGTAGTGTTTTCTTTTTTAAATAATAATACAAACGGCTCAATTAATCAATTATATGAAAAGTATTCATTTAATAAATATTTACTAAGCACTTTATGTTATGGTTGATATCTGCTTTAGGAAATTTCATCTAAGCACAGGTCTGGAATTGCTAAATGAGAATTACCTATCAAACTTCAGAAATAATTCCCAGCCTGGGGCTCTCTCCTGGTAATTCTAATACTGTAGGGTAAGTCTTGGGATCTTTTAAAAAAGTACCCATGATAATGTAATGTTCCCTCAGGGTTGAGACAGCAGAAGATGGTCCTTTCCCTACATGGGGTATATCTTCTTCTTCCTTACCTTTTAACTTTCTGTTATTTTCTATCTTTATTCTCATTCATAGAAACAAAAGCTTAAAGAAAGGACTAGAACTTTAACTTAAATTTTCTTATTATTTTGTAAAAATAACATTACAAAATATTATCTTTTAATATTTCTGTGAAGTAGATATTATTCCTCCCTCTTTTTATTTTCAATGAAGCATTGAAAAAAGTTGTAAAAAACACATAATGTCACACAACTGGTCAGTGGAACCCCGAGCTGTGTAACTCCAGAGCTCATGTCCTTTTCCCTTGATCCCACCAGTTTTGAAAAAATTAGGCAGGTGTGGTGGTACACACATATAATTCCAGCAACTTAGAAGGCTGAATCAGGATCACAAGTTCAAGGCCAGCCTAGGCAACTTGGAGAGACCCTGCCTCAAAATAAAAAGGGCTGGGGATGTAGGTCAGAGGTAGAATGCTTCCATGTTCAATCCCTACTCCTGAAAACAAATTTCTTTTCATCTTTTCACTTACACTAGTGACTTTATGGCTTCCCTTCCTCATAAGGGTTGTCAAGGTCATTACTCTGTGCTTTGCGGCTATTATTAAGTAAAATAGGGGTCCTTAAAACAAACAGTGTGTTACACAAGATGGAAGTAGCCAATACAGCAGCTAGGGCCCAGGGGTGGACAGCTTGTATAGCAAGGCTCTGCTGGGTGCAGGATGCATCGTGTCCTAGGTAGATGGAACATGGCAGTACAAGAATTCCTCACACTGCTCAGTGTAGTGCACAGTTTGAAAACTTACCAATTATTTGTTTCTGGAATTTCCATTGGATATTTTTGGACCACACTTAACCTCTGGTAACAAACTTTAAAAGTGAAACCTCCAAAAGGGGGATGCTGAGTTTGTCCCTCTGGAGTCTGCCTGTGATTGGTTACTTTGAATGTGTGCACTTGACTGTCAGCTACTTCGCTTCAGCACCAGACCAGGGTGTTCCCAGAGACGGTGAAGACCATCTCTGAAACATTACATATTCACTACATATTTGATTTTGATTTAATGAATAAAATGTATTTTATTTGCCCTTGAAATGGAAAATATACCAGAGCAATTGATTTCACAGGATATAGTTGCTCCATATATTGCAATTCATATTTTTAGAAAAGCAAAGCTTTTTCTCAGCAAAGGAAGCAATTAACAATGTGAAGAGAGAGCCTACAGTGGGAGAAAATCTTTGCCACATACACTTCCAATAGAGTACTAATCTCCAGAATCTATAAAGAACTCAAAAATCTTTACACCAATAATACAATTAATCCAATCAATTAATGGACTAAGGAAATGAGCAAATACTTCACAGAAGATCTACAAGCAATCAACAGATATATGAAAAAATGTTCAACATCTCTAGTAATAAGAGAAATGCAAATCAAAACTTCCCTAAGACTTCATCTCACCCCAATTAGAATATCTATTATCAAGAATACAAGCAACAATAGGTGTTGGTGAGGATGTGGGGAAAAAGGTACACTCATACATTGCTGGTGCAGCCACTCTGGAAAGCAGTATGGAGATTCCTTAGACAGCTTGGAATGGAACCACCATTTGATCCAGCTATCCCACTCCTTGCTTTATACCCAAAGGACTTAAAATCAGCGTACAACAGGGATGTAGCTACATCAGTGTTTATAGCAGCTCAAGTCACAATAGCTAGCCTGTGGAACCATCCTAGATGTCCTTCAATAGATGAATGGATAAAGAAACTGTGAAATATATATACAATGGAATATTACTCAGCCATAAAGAAGAATAAAATTATGGCATTTTCAGGTAAATGGATGGAATTGGAGAATATCATGATGAGTGAAATAAGCCAATCCTAAAAGCCAAAGGCCAAATGATTACTCTGATAAGTGGATGGTGATACATAATGGGAGTGGGGGAGGTAAAGGAAGAATGGAAGAAGGATGGACTGTGTAGATGGAAATGAGGGGTGGGGAGCGGGCAGGGAAGGAAAGATAATAGAATGAGACAAACATCATTACCCTATGTACATGTATGATTACACAAATGGTGTGAGTCTACTTCATGTGCAACCAGAGAAACAGAAGTTGTGTCCTATTTGTGTATAGTGAATCGAAATTAAAAAAAAAAAGAAAAGAAAAACAGATATGGGGGAGGTATAGCTTGCTAAAGTCCTACAGATTTTTCTTAGATTTATTCTGACACTGTGTTCATTTGTCTCTAATCTATATGCTTTTTAATAAACAACATTTGTAAAACTAGTTTCCACCATTGCCCTAAGAAATGTAAATGAACTCATGGCCACTAAAGGAGAAGATGGATTTGGTGGAGTATGAGGGGTACAAACTTGGTTAACTGTAAATAAAAATTAATAAACTCCAGGACTTTTCTCAGCTATAATATGCTTAAGTACATAATGCCAAAGAGACTGATACAGCAGGCAATATTTTCCAAAGTTATTTTGCTAATAGACCCCTTTTTTAAAAATATACTCTTGTCTTCCTGGAAAACCTGGATTTTTTTTTTTAAACATACAATTTGGAGAAGGTGGACTAATGTATTCTGTATAATGTTGATGCAAGTTCTTTAATGTCAAAGTCATCTTGACTTTTTATGTTAACAGTAACAAAAAATGAAAGGATATTGGGCTCTTTTCCTGGGTTTGTCTCTGATTTACTCTATGAGTTTTGACAAATTCCAACATTGCAGGAAATTGTTTCCATTTATTCACTAGTAAGGGGAATATCTGGGGAGAGAAGTGGTCAAATACCCAGCCTTTGGATTTGTGGCTTTAAGCCTACAGCCATGTTTTGCTAATAGGCAGGGCAAGATGTATATGTCAGATCATATTATATGAGCAACAATTGACAATTGACATTCATTTATTTTGTTGAATTTATGTTTTTATTGCCTGAAGCAGTTGACTTGGTAATTGTTTTTTTATATGGAGACTTAAGCATTAAATGTGGTCCAAGAAATATTGCAGAAATTTCTCTCTGTGGCCACTTATTCTTTGTCTAGTAAAAAGAAAAAAAGAACCCTTCTCTGCTATTAAATATTAACTTAGTCTCTGTTGTAAGAAAAATTAACTTGATCAAATTCAAATTTTAGGATTATTGTGAATTAACGTTTAATTACAAGAGGGCATTGAGACATAGTTATATTGCAATTTGAGATGCAAATCTCAGAAAGCTAATACAGATTGTGGACTTTGGAAGGGAATCAACAGCATTACTTGTAAGAGGAAGGAACCCATCAGTGTCCAGGATCATCAGAGCACGGGAGTGTTCATGCCATCACTGTGTGGAATCAGTAATGGTAGAAGGGGCATTGAGTTTTTAGTTTCCCCAAGGGAAGAAGTTTCAATATTTGCCTAAACTTAGTCTAGGAGAAATCATCCACACAGAACAAATACTGGTGATTTAAGATAAAACTCAGGGTCTATCTGAATTTAAAAAGAGGGAGTATTGTAGATATGAATCAGTGCGGAAGTATTACTGGGCTGAGACTCAGGCCCACAAGGTTTGTGACATGGGACAATTCCTCTCCTCTTCATGTGCTTCAAGAAAATGGAAGGTCATACCTCATAAGACCACAATCCCAGAAAAAGGAATGGAAGAGGAAGTATAGAAAACACCTTTGACGTTGATATTTGAGTTGACATGTTAAGGACATGGTCATTAGAGTGATTTTATTTTTTAGTGAATAATATAGATTTGATCAGCTAATTGAATTTTACCCATAAAAATATGTATTTAGGAATGTATGTATTTTTCAATTAATATGCTGCTCCTTTGCCAAACATTTAAAAAAAAATCTTCCTTTAAAAAAAAAATTTCCTTAGAGGAAAATTAAGGTTACAATAATCAAATATAGTTGCCTTATATGTTTTGTATATATTTATATTTATTTTGTATTCTTATATGTGTGTATTTGTATATATAAAAAAATCTATGTATATTTAACATAAAATCATAGTATCTAATTTCCTTACTTCATCTTATTGAGGTTTGAATTATTTTAGATAGTCAAAGAAATTCTGAGCTGGGCACAGTGGCATATGCCTATAATCCCAGCTATTGGGAGGGTTGAAGCAGGAGAATTCCAAGTTCAAAGCCAGGCTGGGCAACTTAGACCCTGTATCAAAATCAAAGTAAGAAGTTGTGAGTATACAACTCAGTGGTAGAACACTTGTGTAGCAAGTACAGGGCTCCCCAATACTTAAAAAAAAAAAAATATTCTTTAGCAGACAACAGTGTGTTCCTGCTAATTTTTTTCCTAAGGCAGTTACTAAAGTAGAATTATAGAATATTTTAACTGAGGCAGCAGCTCTGAGATAAACATTTAACATCTATAGGCCATTATATTTGGGTAGACTGTTATTTAGATATTCAGTATCTATGTGTATGTTTTTAAAATAACAATTACATTTTAACATATTCTAGATAAATTGAAAACATCAAATAGGATCTTTTAGAATCAAAATGCAAAGCTGTACATCAATGAAAATAAACATTACTCAGATTTGTAAGTGATATTCTACCAAAAGGTTAAAAACATCTAGAAAGTCTTAATTTCAAAGTAGTATTTCTCCCTGAGAAATTAAAACTAAGCTGTAATTCTAGACTTTAGAAAGTTTCCGTTATCTAAATAGCTGTTCTATATCCTAAAAGACTTGTGCAGAGCAATAAATTAGATTCCACATCTGTGGTAGGATAGTCTGAATTGGAGCTGAGTTGAAGTGTATTACCTTCAAGATTTTAATGAAGGAGAATATTAATGTGATTAGGCAAGATCAACCAGATCCAAAGGGAAATGTTTGTTTAATCATACTGTTGTTAAGCACTTTGTTAAAAAGCTTGCTCCCTTCGGGGCTGTGATCTGCCGATTTTACATTATTTTTATTTGTTTCTGAATTTATAGTTTGTACTAGATAGCATTTAGTTAGCAGTTCCAGTGTATATTTTTAGAAATAAACCAACATATTTTTTAATAGAAACTATAGTATTTACCCGGCCTTTTTAGGTTTTGTGAATAAACTTTCCGTCCAAGTTGGATGAACTCATGTCATTATAACTACCCTGTATATGTATGTATGTAGGCCTGTGTCTATGTGTATAAAAAATGTATATGTCTATATGTGTTATTATTAGCTCTAGTAGCTTCAGTACAAGTAAATTATTTTACTGAATACAATTAGTTGTTTTCAGCATTCTACCTTCTACTTTATAGGAATTTACAAACTAGACTTACCAACTCAAAAGCTGTATGTTGGTGCTTGTGCTCGTATATCCTTTATGGACACATGAACCCCTAAGTCAGCATTAGACATGGCTTTGGGTTGACAAATGTACAGATTAGCAAGATGTAACTTTATTTCCAATATAAATATAACCTGAGCCACAAATACAATCTTATCAATAGAAATGTAATATGAGCCAACATTAAACAAGTATAAACAGTTTAAATAAATAACATTTTAATTTGACTTAGCACATACAAAATATTATCATTTATCTATAATCAATATAAAATTATTAATATATTTTAGCTTTTTTGTTTCATAGTAAGTCATAGAAATTATACATTTTAGCATACTTTTGAATTTGGACCAGCCACCTTCAAAGTGCTTAATAGTCATGCGTGGCTGGTGGTTACCATTCTTGGACATCACAGGGTAGATGACTATCAGTCTGGAGCTGTAAGAAAGACAGAACTTGTGAGAAAAATAAACTTAGTGTTAAATCATAGATCATTTGACAGCTTAGCCACTAATCACTGCTTTTTTGCCAAAGTAGGTAAAAATGAAACACAAAGTGGGAAAATAAGATAGCTTTCTAAATATATGTGGACAAAGAGTATTTAACAAAAGAATTGACTCAGTTATTTTTCTTAGATTGCTGACAAAAGCAACATTTTTCAAATTCAAACTAGGTATAAGAGTCACAGAAATTTCCAGTTCTTGATCAATGTGTGCCTGCATGGTCATGTTTGCAGATCTCTGCCTTCTTATTCTGTCCTCACAGACAGGGATAGGGAAAAAGAGAGAGAGAGAGAGAGAGAGAGAGAGAGAGAGAGAGAGAGAGAGA
>JAJEJO010000493.1:216738-296255 GCA_020662805.1 Glaucomys volans
AGAGAGAGAGAGAGAGAGAGAGAGAGAGAGAGAGAGAGAGAGAGAGAGAGATGGAAAAGGGAAGAAGAGGGGGAACACCCACTAGTTCTTGTCTAGCTTTCTATGGTGTCTCATGGTTTATGTTATTTATAGTGAGATTTTTGGAAATCCTCAAGATAGAATTTGATTAAAAAAAAAAAAAAGGAGAAGGAGGAGATATGGTCAAATACTGAAAAAACTGAAAAAGGTTTGGGAGTATGGATCAGTGATAAAGTACCTGCCTGACATACAAAAGACCCTGACTGGGTTCAATCCCCAGCACCACAAAAGCAAAAGACCTGAAAAAATAAAGGAATTCTTCATAAGTGATTTGGTAAACTGAAATAGATGAAGAGTTTCAGGCTTTTATCTTCATAAGCTCTTTTTGAGTTTGAAGTACTAAGTTCAGGAAAGATCAGACATTTTAGTTGGCCAGATGGGGACTTCTGTGGTTTGAATGTCCTATCAATTTCATATTGAACTTTAGCCTAGGGGTATGATGCAGTGAAGCCTTAAGTTTGATCCCAGCACAAAAAGAAAGTTATGGGAACACCCATTTCATGAATGGTTCCATGTCTTTATGAAGTGTAAGCACTAAAGGACGGGAAGCAGACTCAGTGATTTCAGAGAAGCCTTTATTCCATTGCCGACTTGGGCACCTTTGGGGTCCATTTTCCAGATGGGGAAAATGGCTGTCAGTTACAGAGGGGATTTTGGTTTTATAGGGTACAATGAGGATGATGTAATCATTGGAAACTGTGCATGTGCAGTTTTAACCATCAGGGGCTCATTGTACAGGTTAAAACCAGACCCTGAGGGATGAGTACTCAAATCTTGCCCATTGTCATTTAGGACTAATTTGCCATGGGGGAAGGTCAAGGTTTAGGACCCAGTATTTCGTATCTGCTCCTTTCCTTTAGGGCTCATTGTTATCAGGAAAGAATGCACTGGGAGAGGTTTAATGTTTGGCCAATTTCCCCTCCCTCCTCCCGAGCCACACTGACCCTCCATTTTTCTTGGGGAGCTGTCTCAGAGGAATATTATTTTCCATAATCCTTCATGAAGGGAGCAGGTTATTGTTGCAGGAGTGGGCTCCTCACAGAAGGACAAGTGCCCCCTTCATTGTCTTCTGACTCCTAACTTGTACTCCTGCCATGTTGTGATGCAGCAAGAAGGCCCTCACCGGATGTTACACCTTGATCTTGGATTTCCCAGCCTCCAGAACTATGAGAAATAAATTTCTATTCTTTATGAATCTCCCAGTCTATATGCATTCTGTTACAGCAGCATATAATGGACTAAGACAGTGGTGTATTGATTTATAAGGATTCCATAAGTCACTTAGTCCTAATAAAAGAATTTCCACATCACTGAAAAAGGAATCACCATTAATGGACAATGAATTGGAAAAGAGCACACAGCATATTTATTCATTTATTCATTCAATAAATATGTATTAAGTATGTGCTGGAGAATAGGCAAGATTCCTTGCTATCATGGAGGCTATCTATTTTCTTGCAGCTCTGTACGAGTGCTTCATTTTATTTTATTTGTTTATTTCTTTTGGTCCTGGGGATGGAACCTACAGGTGCTTTACCACTGAGTTATGCTCCAGTCCTTTTTATTTGTTGAGACAATGGGCCACTAAACTGCTGAGAGTCTTGCTAAGTTGCCAGGCTGTCTTCAAACTTGTGATCCCCCTGCCTCAGTTGCCCTAGTCACTGGAATTATAGGTGTATGCAGCCACACCTGGCTAGTTCCAATTTAAAGATGATGCTGGGAATGTAGCTCAGTGGTTGAATACTTGCCTGGCACCACACCACGTCCTGGATTCAATCTGTTGAATCACAAAAAAGAAAAGATGAAGACAGCTAGGTGTGGGAGCTTGTGCCTAGCTTGGGAGAGAAAGGAGGATCACTTAAACCCAGGAGTTCAGTGCTAACCTGGGCTAGTGAGACCCCCATCTTCAAAAAAAAAAAGACAGTTTTAGTAAATTGCTTAAGATTATGCAATCAGTTAAGTAGCAAGAAAGGTAGGTGGGATATACTTAGAAGTATATACATTAAACATAAACAGTTTTTTGTATGTCAATTAAGTAGTTTTAAAAAATAATAATAATAATTCTAGCTACTTGGGAGGCTAAGATAGGAGGATTGCAAGTTCAAGGCCAGGTTCTGCAACTTGGTGAGACCCTGCCTCGAAATTAAAAATAAAAAGGGCAAAGATGTAGTTGTGGTAAAAGGCCCCTGTGTTCAATCCTCAGTAATGTAAATAAATGAATAAACTATAAAACAAAGTCTTGGTTGTTCTGACCCCATATATAGTCCTGTAGCTGTTCTACTCTCTCCTATGGGCACGTACTTTATAAGGATACCTTGCTGAAAGTCAGTATTTAATAATGTTAGAAAATGTAAGTGTGCTTATCATTCTTTTGCTTTTTCTTATAGTATTGAGCTTGGTTATGTCTTCACAAGAAATCAGATCTGGTACATTCAATCTGATATGATAGGAAAAACTCCTTCCCCTCAAAAATTGGCAGGCAGATTATTACTTTTTCTTCCATAAAACTGGCAACAGGAAGATTCCTATTGGGTGCTGTCTTTAAAAGGATGGCTCTGATAAGCAGTTGCCTCTTTAATAGTGTAGTCTGTGAAATAGCAAAGAACAGCCAATTATAATCAGGCATTGTCTGTCAAGATTGACATTGGCAGAGGTACTGCAGAAATATATAGATTGTGGGTCTGGGGTGTGGCTCAGTGGTGGTGTATACGCAAGACTCTGGGTTTGATCCCAAAACTGCAAAATAAATATATAAAATTCACCCTTTACAAAAGAAAGGAAGGAAAGAGGGAGAGAGAGAAGAACATAGAATGCAGGAGATGCATCAAGGGAAAAAAAGAGATAAAAAGAAGCAAGACAGTTCCATGTGTTACAGATCAGCTGTAGTAAAACATTCTACAAACTATCAGCAGTGACCTATTAACAGACTCTGCCCCAGCAGATTCGTATATAAATTTGCCAAATTGTTTATATATCTTTTCTTTGGTACTGGTCATTGAACCCAAGGGCACTTAACCACTGATCCACATCCCCAGCCCCTTTTTATATTTTGTTTAGAGACAGGGTCTTGCTAAATTGCTGAGGCTGGCTTTGAACTCCCAATCCTACTGTCTCAGCACCCTGATCTATGTTGATTAGGGACCATGTTTAATGTGAATGTGGCAACCTCACACTTAATGGGAAAGCATGTCTGTTCATTGCCAGTAGTGAGTTTGGCATTGTTTTAAGATTTCCTTTGATAGACTCATCACTATCATAATCTGTTTTCTATTTCCCTTTAGAGTGGTGAGTGTAGTAGCGAGAAACCTGTGGCTCTGTAGGTTGATTGCCCTGGCACCCTCCTCTCTCTGTGAAACCTCAGACCAATAACTCAATATCTCATTGTCTCACTTTCCTCCTTTGTAAAATGAGAAATCAGAAATCACTCTGTGGGAATTATTTTTGTGTTTTCTTCCCCGCTCCTCTCTCTGGTACTGTGTATTTAACTCAGGGTGCTAAATCTCCAGCCACCTCCCCCTTTTATTTTTGAGATAAGTTACTTAGGCCTTATGAAATTTCTGAGGCTGGTCTGGAACTTGCAATCCTCCTGCCTCAGCCTCCTGAGTTGCTGGGATTACAGACTTGCTCCACCATGCCCGTCATCTTTTTTATTTTGTGATGGTGCTGGGGAATCACATCTGTGGTCTCTGGCAGTCTGGGTAAGCCCTCTACCACCAAACTACATCCCCAGCCCTGGGCACCTGATAGGATTTTTCCGAGCAAAGTACTTGGCGGAGTTCCTGGCACATGATAAATGTAATATGCATTAGCAAAGCTGCTATTATTATGATTGTTGTCGTTACTGCTATTATTGTTATTATAGAAGTGTTATCATGTCATGCTTAAATTGGTCACCATTATCCTCTTAGCATCAAATGGCACATTCACTTTTAGAGTCTTAGTACTTTACCCAAGAATTGTTGTCAGATTTTTATCAACCATAAAAGAACTTGTGAGTTTAATAAAATATTGTGTGCAGGAGTAGCTGGGCCTTTAGGATAGAAGTTGAGCCCAATGGCACAGATCAAAGGGCTTCCATGGCAGGGTGAGACAGCCTCTGGGGATTCCCATCTCCTCTGCAGCTGATCCTAAGTCACCTTCCTGTGTCTTCCCTTTTGCTCACAGTCCTGAGTCTGTGCGGCTTTAGTGACTGATGTTATACATAGGGATTTCACTCAGTGGTAGGATCATTTGGATACCAATACAAGTTGAGATGAAAACTGGTAGCTGCAAAGATGAAATGCTGCTACAGTGTATAAGATCTATCCAACAGCCTCAACCATTTTTATTGAGCAGTCAGACAAAGAAGCAAATTCTGGGGCAGCTTCTACTAATTTCTCTTTCCTTTGTTTTGCTTTCACATAATTGTCATTTTTAAAACATTTCTTGGTTATAGAGAAATTCTAATATGAAAATCATGTTGTGTTATCAGGCTTAATTTTAACAACAAGAAAAAAAAAGAGAGAGGAAAAGCTCTCATCACCCATCACCATTATCATCCATTTTACAAAATGAACGAAGGGAAGAATCAATTAAGCATATTATTGGTAAAGTGGAGTTCAAGGGTGAGGGGACTATAAGCCACACTGTCCCCATGGAACAACAGCAATAGAAAATGAACTATATCATTTTTTACTGACTTGTTCTGTCGGTGATTGAGGTATTTCAGCACACAACCAGGAAAATAATAGGTTACTTGCACAATGGTAGAAGTTTAACAAATGCTCAATCATTCACCCTCCATCAGCGCTGTCATTGGTGAGAGCTTTACTGTATGATATTGATGCCTTGCTTCTTTCTTATTGCCGTATTCTTTTCAGATTCAATCTGTCTGCAATGGGCCACTAAACATTTCAATTTGCTACCTGTAGAGCTGGATTGCAATGCTCAGACTGAAATGAGAGAGAAATGGATTTAGTGAAACTCAAAATAGAAAGAGTTTCATGGATTTTCGTAGAAGGAAGCACAAACTGAAACCCACTGATAAGATACACACAATCACTTTTGAGTGTCTCCTGAAAGTACATGGTATTAAGCAATTCATGGATGTTTATAGGGAAAATAGACTCGGCTGGGTACTGATAAGACCCCCTACACTTGGACGAACTCAGATTGTGACAGCCTAGGTGTACCTGCCTGTAGTCAGTGCCATACCAGCCTTGAATGTGTGTAAGACTGTGTTTATTTGGATGTTCCTTGAGCTAGCAACGAACAGGAGAAAGTCTAAATTGTTTTCTAGTCATATCCTAGCATTACTCTTTTCCTGTCTCAAGGATTTGTTGTTCTTTGTGCGTAATATCAATTTGCTCTAAAAGATTCCCCAGGTAGCCTAAATTTGAGCTTTATAATGTAAAATGGATATGACAGACCTCCAGAGTATTCAGAAGTACCCAGCAGAAAATGAAAGTAAGAAATTAGAGTAGTAAAAAAGTACCACAGCGAGGTATCCCTTTACACCTGTTAGGATGGCTATATCAAAGAACAGAAAATAACAAGAGTTGGCAAGGATGTTGAAAATTGGAAAACTTCTACATGGCTAGTAAGAATGCAGAATTATTTAGCAGTGGAAAGTTTGGGCAGTTCCTAAAAAGTTAAATATGGCCAGGCACAATGATACATTTAAGAGGATCATAGAACATGATAAGGGATAGAATGAAACTAACTAGAAGCTGTGTCATAAAAATATGGGAGGACACTTGTTCTATTCCACTTGATAGAATACAGGATACACAGAGTCTTGGACAAGGAGATGATCACCTTCACACCTATAATAATTGCCAGTACTAGTGAGAAACTTTCTAATCAAAGGTTTCTAGGGGCTGGGAGGGGAGCTCACTGGCTGATCGTGTGCTTATCATGCACAAGTCCCTGAGTTCTATCCTCAGAACCCCAGAAAGGGTCTTTTGGGTTGAAGTAGATGCGTTTCTTAATATTGCTGCTAGCATCTGTGCTTGCCGCCTCCATTTCCCAAGACTTTGCTTCCAACGTTGTTTTTTCATATCCCCAGTTTCTTCCCTTCTGCTTATACTATCTTTAACCAGACACCTTGTTGTAACGGTATGAGCACCTTTTGTGTTATTTTGAATACTACCTTGCTTTGCTACTTACTGTTAGTGTGATACTGGGATTGCTGAAGCATTTTCTGGTTTGACCTTTTCTCTAGCTTTTGACTCCAGTGTTCCCAAATTAGACTCATGGACTGATATCCAACTTCTAGTTCCATCGTGATACCCTTTTTCTGGTTTCTGTCCAGTCATTCTCTCTTATACCTTATCCTTGACCTAACTCTTGATTCTCATCTGTCCTCAGCTACTTTCTTCCCTTTTTTCCCTATTTATAATGAAAGCAAAGTCAGAAAATATGCAGCTGTTCATTTTCCTCTATAGCTTCCTGATCAGGAAGGAAGGCATGCATATCGTCTGTGTGTGCATCAGTTGTAAAGGTGGCTCTTTGCTGAAACATTGGGTTTGTTTACTCACAATGTCAACCCATGGCTGCAGAGTGAAAGCAATTAGGCAGGTGGCAGAAATGACAGGAAGTGATAGGGTCAAACCATACATACATCAGGATTCTGGGGAAAAGCAAGGACTTCACGTAACAGGGTTGTCTGGAATTGAAGTAAAAGTTTTATTCACAGGTGTGGGGCCGTAGGAATAACTACATTTTTGTTACTGGTCAAGAATCTAACCTTAGCCTTGAGGATTCTTGTATTTTCCACTGGGACTAGGCCCTTTCATCAAATATGATTTGTGTGGTCTTCCTTGTTTTCGTCATAGCAATACAATTACCTATACTGGGTGGTGATGTTTACCTGCCCAGGATCTACCTCCCCGCCCTCCTTCCTAAAGCAGCCCATGGGGCTTAGAGGAGTCTAACTTTCCAAGCTCTAGAGGTTATGCGGAGTTCATCAATTCCAGTTCTAAAACAATCCCTTTGCAGGGATTACCACCACAAGTGGGATTCCCCTAAGGAATGCTATCAATACAGGGTAGACTCAAAATTTAAATTGGCCCAATTAGACTGAAAGGAAAGATTTTTATTCCATAGTTGGGAGAGAGAAGTTTCTCTCTAGTGCAGTTTAAAGGCAGGAAAACCTGAGGACAGACTCCAGAGGAGGAAATGAATCGCAGACAACTGGAGCAACAGCCTGGTTTTACCATCCTGAAGCCCTCCCCTCCTTTCTAGCAGCTATTAAGTAAGAAAGTAGATTGTCTTACTGTCACATTCCCTGGCTGCTGGAAGCACACTGATGAATAGATCGCCTTGGGTGTTTATTCTCTAGTCTGTATTGTACATTCAAATGTTCGGTCTTATTTCAGGAAACAGTTGTGCAAGCTGGCAAGTTGCCCCACTTTATCAGAGTGGGATTGGAGGGCTCCAGTGGTGACTTGCCCAGGGCTCAGCCAGGAGTCAAGTTCTGATCTTTAAACTCTAATCTAGCTCTCGTTTCCATTCAAATCATAATCACTGTCATAATAAAATAAAAATAATACTGAACTACAAAGTAAATAAATTGGGACTTTAGCCTCTATGCTGTCACTGTATGACCAGGAGAAAGACATCACATCTCTGGGCCTTATAAATTCCTTCCGTGTAATGGATTGGGTACACATATCATCTCCAACTTTCCCAATAGTTCTAAAACCTCCTGAGACCATTAATGTTTCTTTTCTTTGTCTTTCGCGAAAGTGCGGCCATGCCTTGCTGGGCTGTATAGGTAGAGGCGGCTGCACGGCAGAGCGTTGAACCCAGGAATCATCTGGTACTGAATGTACCAGGTGCTGGAATCACAGCCAAGCTATGTGGAGACTTCAGTGGTCTAATTGTCCCCTCATTTCTTGCTGCCACCTCTAAACAATCCTGTTAGAAAAGGTGTTTCTTAAGCTGGCTATAGACTACAAAAGTGAAATTGGTCTCTAGCCTCTTCACTGATCCTTGAAGGAGCTGTTCAGTTTCCCTCTTCTAATGATTTTTTTTCAAGTTTCTTCTTAAATTTAATTGAATTCAACAAGTTTTTTTAATATTTTTTATTTTTTTATTTTTATAGACTGCATTTTGATTCATTGTACACAAATGGGATACATCTTTTCGTTTCTATGGTTGTGTACTATGTAGATTCATACCATTTGTGTAATCATGCATGTACACAGGGTAATGATGTCTGTCTATTCCACCATTTTTCATACCACCCCCAACATTTTCCTCTATGCTGCACAAAACTCAAGTCAAAATGGATCAAGGACTTAGGAATTAGACCAGAGACCCTCCACCAAATAGAAGGCAAAGTAGGCCCGAATCTTCATCATGTTATCTTAGGACCAGACTTTCTTAGCAAGACTTCCAAAGCACAAGAAACCAAAGCAAGAATCAATAAGTAGGATAGATTCAAACTAAAAAGCTTTTTCTCAGCAAAGGATACAATCAATAATGTGAAAAGAGAGTCTACAGAGTGGGAGAAAATCCTTTCCACATGCACTTCAGAAAGAGCACTAATGTTCAAAATTTATAAAGAACTTACAAAATTTTACACCAAAAATGCAAAGAACCCAAACAATAAATGGGCCAAGGAACTGGACACTTTACAGAAGAAGATATATAGGAGATTAATAAATATATGAAAAAGTGTTCAACATCTCTAGTAATTTGAGAAATGCAAATTAAAACAACTCTAAGATTTCATTTTACTCCAATTAGAATGACTATTATCAAGAACACAAACAATAATAGATGTTGGCATGGATGTGGGGAAAAAGGCACACTTTTTTACATTGCTGGTGGAGTTGCAAATTGGTGCAGCCACTCTGGAAAGCAGTATGGAGAATCCTCAGAAAACTTGGAGTGGACCCACCTTTTGACCCAGTTATCCCACTCCTCAGCTTATACCCAAAGGACTTAAAATTAGCATACTACAGTAACATAGCCACGTCAATGTTTATAGCAGCTCAATTCACTATAGCTAGATTGTGGAACCAACCTAGATGCCCTCCAACAGATGAATGGATAAAGAAACTGTGGTATATATACACAATGGAATATTATTCAGCCACAAAGAAGAATAATATTATGGCATTTGCAAATAAATGGATGGAATTGGAGACTCTTGTGCTCAGTGAAATAAGTAATTTAGCTGGGCATGGTGTGACATGTCCGTAATCCCAGCTACTCAGGAAGCTACTCAAGACCAGACTTCTCAGATTCTTACCACAAAGCATATTTCTTTATCACAATGTTGCTGTGAAATATCCATGTTATTATTCCTCAGGTGAGAAGCATTTAAAGGTGATACAGCATCATTAAAGCAATTAGCTTTGCCTGGAGTATATAGGTAGCATATTGTATCCCAGTTAAGAAATTGTTTTCTTATTTCTTAAAAATATTAAAGTCAGCTGGGTGTGGTGGTGCACACCTTTAGTCCTGCAACTCGGGAGATTGAGGTAGGAAAAATCCTATGTTCAAGACTAGCCTGGGCAATATAGAGAGACCCTGTCTCAAAATAGAAATTTAAAAAGGCTGGAGGTATAGCTCAGGGGCAGAGCACCCCTGGATTCAATCCCTAGTATTAAAAAAAAAAGTCAAATTCTAAAAGACTATATGTTGTGATATTACCTTCAAAGAATTGACATATGTATGTATGTCATACTGGGTGTTAAACCCAGGGGTGCTCTACCATTGAGCTACACCCTCCTTTTTTATTTTTAATTTTAAAACAGTATCTCACTAAGTCACCCAGGCTGACCTTGAACTTATAATCTTCCTCTGGAGTACTGGGAGAACAGGCCTGGGCCACCACGCCTGCATACAAAGAGACTTATTCTAGCATGTTTATTGTTAAATATTCTTTTTCTAGATGCATTCCATGATGTAGTGATTCATTCAGCAAATGTTTTACTGAGATCTTCTTACGTGCAGAGCACTTCCAAGTGAAAATGGCCTGTTGCATTCAAGGGGCTTTCAATATGGTAGCGAAAACAGATTGAATAATTAAATTCAATGGCTTGTTAAAGAGCTGAGTGGGAAAAAGTCTTGGTCAAAAACAATCCATATACACACATTTAGAAAAATTTGAGAGTGAAGGACACTGCTTTAGAAGGATCTAGGAAAGGAAATTCTCTTTGTCTATAGAATAAGTATATACTTTTCATAGCTTGTCTCATCTTATTGGACTTAAAGACTTAAAAGGATTTTTATTATAGATCTGGTGTTCTATCTTGAAACGCAGAAATGAGAATATCCAAAAAGGAAGCACTTTCATCTAGAGTGTTCTTGTTACTATAGTATGTATTTGTTTCACACTAGTTTTAGACAGTATTCTTTAAAAATATGCCTCTTCAGTTGACCATAACTCACACCAGCTCTATGTTCTTTGAACTCAGATATAAACAAAGAAACAAGAACTCTATTTTTCTTTCATTGTTAATTAAAAACTATTTATTACAAGGTAATTCCATTTGATAATTCCCATTGATTCAGATTTGGCTCTCAAAATAAAAATAAAACAAGCTTGACTAGGCATGGTTTCACACCCCTGTAATCTCAGCACTGGGGAGGCTGAGCTGGAGGATAACAAGTTCAAGGCCAACCTGAGCAACTTAGTGATACCCTGTCTCAAAAAATAAAAAAAGTTGGGGGTATAGTTCAGTGGTAAAGGAACCCTGGGTTCAATCCCCAATACCAAAATAAATAAAGAAAAACAACATACACACACACACAAATCTCAGACAGAGATGAATTGTTTGAACTTTTGAAAGTTCATTGCTCTTTCTTATCCTTTTTAGTGGCCATTGCCAAAGAATGAAATCAATAAAATTACCCTTCCTGTATAATTCAAGATTAATAACTGGTAAGATACTTTTTGATCATTAAGTGAACTTTATACTTTTATAAATGATAGAAATTACCACCTTTTAAGTAAGTATTAATCACTAAATAACTAACTGGTGTGTTTCTCTTGTTCCATTGTAACTTTGCTCCCTTTTGTCTGGTTCATCATATCATACACATGTGGCTGCTCCACCTGTGTGTCTGCCCCCACCCACCTCTGAGGTCCTATATGTTCTGCCCATACTATCCTGTGGTTCTGATTAATTTTACTGTAATGCATTGTTTATTCATCTTCCTGCTAGCTTGGAAACTTCTTTTGCCAAAGTAGTAGTGTCTTGTGAGCCCAGTTCCTGATGTGTTAGATGTCTGTATGTTTCTAATGAGCAGATAAAGGGTGGCCTTGTGAAGGACAAATATACTTACATGCTATACACACACACAACCAGAAAATATATATTAAGTGCCTATTTTGTCCATGAATCCATCTGAGCCTCTTAAAGTTTCTAAATAAAGGGCCCTACCCTACCTTGTCCTACCCTGGAGAAGTATATAATTTCATGGAAATCAAAATGCATGCTTGTGGAAAAAGTGCCTCTGCTAATGGTGGTGTGTCATTATACACCATGTTCATGTATGTTCAGGAAAGTGGTGGACCAATCTTGTCAGGGAAAGTGCTCATTCGGTGGTGCAGAGGACAGGATTTGTGGATGGGCCCTTAAGGAAAGACCATAGAGTTGTCTTGCAGTCCATTTGGAGCCACTGAAGATTTTCACATCAACCCATGACATGAAGTTAAATTTTTAGGAAGAATAATGTAGTGTTAGGCATTCCACGTAGATTAAAAGGTAAAGAAACTAAAAGCAGGAAGACCTTTTAGGCTGCAAGCAATTTATTTTCCAGGAAGCTGTGGATTTGAGCTGTTGAACTTTGACTCCACTCAGTCTGCCATCAGCCTCCATCCCTTAAGTTATAGCTGTAGTTACAATATGTGTCAGACCTTGCTCCATCTGCCATTGCTCTTTATTGTGGGCATGGTTTGAGGTTTAGCATTGTAAACACAAAGAGTTAAAAAAAATTACTACATATCATTTTAAATAAGATATAGTGACAAATATAAATAACATTAACAGCATTTCTCTGAAGTGCTGGAGATTTCTCATTAAGTTGTACTGGAAGAAGCTCAGAAACAATGCACATCTATTAAGAAATGATAATTGTTTTTAATGTAGCAAGCCAGAGTTCTGGAAAAGTTGGCAATGTTTGTTTTAACATCCTATTTTCCAATCCTGCCTAACATAGCACTTTCTAGAAACTGATTCCTTCTCAATAAATGATGAAAGGATAAATGGATGCATTGATAGTCTGCTAAGGAGTTGCATCCCACTGGATGATAACTGATCATGTGTGATTGTCAAATATATCTCCCACTGTCACTGCAATGGACTGTAGGCTTGTTGGGCAAGGACTGGGTCTCTTTTTCTCATTTTATCCCCAATTCCTACCTCAGTGCCTAGAATAATGTCTCTTAAGTGAGTGAGTGAATTTATCCCATAATAAGGTTAACTATGGCCTTTTAAGATAGTATGTCATCCCTAAGGGGATGTGTTCTAGCCTTGGGCCTTGGGTCACTCAAGGTCTGTAAGTCTTAGTCTCCTTATCGGTAAAAATGTAAATGCATCTATTTTGCCAGTAAGTAATAGTTTAAAATATAATGTATACTCCAGGTGCAAGGGTACATGCCTGTCAATTCCACTATTGGGTAGGCTAAGGCAGGAGGATTGTAAATTCAAGGCCATTTAGTAAGACCTTGTCTTAAAATAAAATCCAAAAAAGGTTGGATGTAATTGAGCGGTAGATCACCCCCTAAGTTCAATCCCCATTACTGTAATAATAATAAAATAATAGTAATAATAATGATGAAAAAGATACAAAGTACTTCAGAGTTATAAGAATCAAATCTATTTATGCAACTAATGGGGGGTCTTGCTTCAAGAGTGGTGCCTTTAAGACATGATACGAGATTTCAAGGCACAACTACTGAAAAGAAACAGCACTTTACACAAGGAAACCATGGTTTACAATACAGTCAACCTTATGGTCTTGTTTTGGAGGTATTTTATTTTCTTTAATCAGTTTAAAGAAAAGCAAATATAGTTTACTTATAAAACTGGAAATTTCTGACAATTAGTGGATCTTGTACTCCTGCCCTAGTTTTCCATTAAAATATCAGGGGGCAGGGGGTACAACTTTAAGAGTCAGAACAGTATTTTGCTTACTTTGTTGATAGTATTTATGGCAGCCAGCTGTTTTGTTTTGCAAATAATAATGTTCCCATCCCAGAAGAACAGAATGCAGACCACTTGGGGAAGAAGAAAATAAGCATTCTAGAAAGGGAATGGATAGCTTGAGATGGTCCTGACTGTCACTGTCAGCATGCCCCCCAAAAAGAATAGATTGTTACTCAGGGCTTAAATTTCATCTGATGATTTTAAGAAGAAAATCTTTTGGGCTAGGATAGGAACTTCCTAGCATTAAATAGGAGACTTCAGTGTTCCTTGTGTAAATATGCAGGTAGGTGGTACTTGATGTTAAAATGTTAGTTCAGCTCTATTTTTTCTGCGTTTCATGGACTTGCTCTTGCATTTACTGTCTGTATCCAATTAAAGGGAAAATGGAGAACTTGAAATTCATAGAACTGCTTCTTCCTTTCACTACATTAATATGCTAGTCTCGGTTTTCAGTGAAGATGGGAAAATATGGAATTTCATTTCCATTTTTTCATTAAGATTAAGAAAAATATCAGTATTTTGCACATTTATCAGCAACGGCATCATATTGCAATTTACTGTTTTCCATACTCATAGGAGCTTATTATAAAGAAAAATACCTTGAAATATCTTCAGACATACTTTTTGAGTGTTACCTATTTCGAATTCATATAACATCCTTAGGAAAGGAACCAGAAATCAAAAGTGATAATTGGAACCATTAATAAGATTAAAAACTCTTTTAATACACAATGTGGTACAGCAATAAAAAGTAGTATGTTTGGAGGTCAAGAGGTCTTGTTCTTGTTCCTATTACTGTTATGAACTGTGTCAGAGGCCAGCTTTTATCACATTTGGCACAGGGTATTGTAAAATTTAGTGAAAGAAGTATATAGATGCAATATGATACTTGCAAGATAGAGTAAGTTTTGGAAGCTCTGCAGTCAACCAAAAGTACCAGGAATTTCCATGACCTCCTACTATGTCTTCTATCTCTTTTATATGTAACCATTGGGCGGGTTTCCAGGGTGAGAAATTTGTTGGGAGAAAATTTCCACAGTTCTCTTGTGTTTCTTCATGTCTCAAGAATATTCTTTTCGGGGCTGGGGCTATAACTCAATGGCAGAGAGCTTGTCTAGCATGTGTGAGGTACTGGGTTCAATCCTTGGCACCACATAAAAATTAAAAGCAAAATAAAGGCATGCTGTCCATCTACAACTACAAAAAAGAATATTTTAAAGATTATTCTTTTCTTATGGACTGTTTTCTTAATGACGGGGGCATGATGAATAGCCTTGGAAGAAAGTGATTGTGTCCTATCTGCTGTCATAAAAATAAATCTTCCCCCAGGGCAAAGGCTGGACAGGTTTTGAAGCCCATTATAAAGTCTTGGACTTTCCTAATCCCAGCTTCTTCTCTTACAATACAACTGAGCGTGTGTACACCCTGACCTCATCATATGGCTCTGTGGGAACTGAGGCTCAGTATCAGGAAATAATGAAACTCTGGCTGCTGCTGTTGATGAGAATAATAAAATGTCCTTGGTCCCTGATCCAGAAGGGTTTTTTTGTTTCAATTCTGCCAGCATTCTTGAGACTGTAGCAGGTTAGCTTCTTAGCTTGCAGGTAGGGTAAGATCTCAGATTCTTCACTATTCCCAATAGAGTTGAATTTGAACACACTCATTTTAAATAAAATAAGGCACAGAGATGAAGTTCTGCACCTGATGCAATTTGCAACCACATATATGTCTGCCACACAGAAGAGGTCAGAACTAAAGATATAAAATGTGGCTTTGTGATTTCTTGCTAAATAGGTCTTACCGTTATCTCATTTGGGACTTGAATGCCTTAAAACCATTCTTTCATTGCCGTGAAATATTGGAAAACTGTTAATAGTGAACTTTGATTTTGAGAGTTTAAGACATAAAATTAGAGTAAACTGGTTTCTTTGGCCACACATATTCAACTACTTTATCTGAGTTCATTAAATTCTTGTTGCCTTTGCATTTATCTAGACTTCAGGAGGGAAATCAGAGGCTCTCGAAATGGAGAAAAGAATTCATTTCTATCTCTTTTATGAGAAATCAAGATTCAGCAGACTGAGGAATGTTAAAGAAGCAATGTTTTCTTTCCACAATAAAAGAGAAACTGGCTGTTGTTAATGTTGATTTGGGCAGTCATGTGTCTCTATCAGTAGTTGTGTTGGAAACAATATCAAAACCTTCCATCTTTGGTAGAATGTAACTAACGGGTGCAGTCAGCAAACTTGATAACTGTTAGGGACAATAGCTCTAATTCTAGGCATTTTTTATTTTTTTGTTCTGGTACCAGGCATAAAACTCAGGGTCCTTAACTACTGAGCCACACCCCCAGCCTATTTTTCAATTTTGTTTTGAGATAGGGCCTCACTAAATCAGGCTGGCTTTAAACTTGCAATCCTCCTGCCTCAGCCTCCTGAGCTGCTGGGATTACAGGTGTGTGCCACCACACCCTGCTAGAATTTTTAGGCGTTTTGAAGGTCATTGCAAAAGGAAAAATAATCCATTAATTGTAATTAGAGCATTCATTTAAGTGTCTCATGTGAAAATCAACCCGGAATTTTACCGTCATTCAAAATGCAAAGTGGTATATATCATCACAACTCCAAACTTCCCTAGGTTATTGTATTTTCAAATAAGCAGGGTTGATTTATGCCCTGACCACAGCCAGTCAGCTTCTCAGGTTGGATTACTGCCATAGGAATGCAGTAGAAGGAAAAATAAGTTTGTATCAGTCTGAATTGCATTTATTATTTAAAGTGCTCTTAACCTTTTCCTAGGTCAGTGATCATCTTGCAGATTTGTTTTTATTCGTATGCTTCAGAAAATAAAAATTCCTTTGTTTGTGAATATTATTTATAAGTCAAATGTTACTTTTCCATTCATATTAGTAATCTTAAATTATTTACCTGCTTTGGAATTCATATGTTACAAATTTGCACGATGAAAGCTGTCAGATGAGTGAGTATATTTGTGCTACGTGTCTGTTCCTCATTAAAGTAGATGGTTTGGGGTTCTGACAAAAATAAAGTACTGGGAAGGGCAGAAAAGGGAGAAGGGTCAGGAGACCATATCAAAGTCTGCTGTGCTGCAGCTGGCATCAAGGGGCCTCGAGTCAGTTTCAACTAGACCTTGAATAGTGTGTTCACCTTTCTACCGTCCATGCTGTTTCTTTCATTCAGCCTTAGCTAGAATTGGTTACACTGGACAAATAGGACAACAGCATTTGAAACAACAGAGAGAGCAAAGGTATGACAATACCTCTTATACGTACAAGGGAGTATTACCTTGTTTACTAAACAAGTAGTTTCTTTCCATAATGACTTTCTCAACATTGGAAGTGAAGCCCTGAGTTGTATAAACAAACAAACAAATCCATACTTACATACAATTGCTAGTCAGGCTAGTCTAACTTATGTGAATCAAATAACTCAAATATAATCATTACAATTCTAATTATTGGTTAAAGAATATTAGTCATGGGTCAATAATTGAATGTAGGCTAGTATATTTAGCAATGCTCAGTTTTGTCTTGGGGCTGGTAAATTTAGTACAAGGCCTTGGGTTGCTTGGTCACATCTCGTTTTCTCAGGCTGATATTTCAAAAGTCTTATACTCTTCCTTGTAGAATAGCTTGAGGTCGAATTCAATTGGATCTGTTGAGAATCTTCACTTTTTCAGTTACTCCAAAGTCAACTGAAAGATATCAGTTAAACCAAGCTTTGGTGTATATAAAAGACAAAATTTTAAATCTGTATCTATAAATAGGTCAGCAAGGCAGCAGAACCTCTCACATCCTAATTCTTTTGGAGTCTCCTTTTCAGGGTGTCCATTCACTCACTTTATTCACTCATTCAACCAATTTTTATGGGGTATCTCCTATGTACATGGATTGTTCTGGGCTCTGAGATATATCAATAATAAAACAGACATAATTCCTACTTTGGGGATACTTAACTCTATAGGGAAATACAGATATTAATAACATATCTATTATTTTATTAATGAATCATAAAATGTAGATAATGGTCAGTTGGTAAAGAGTGCCATTAAAATAAAGTGGACTAAAGATCTTATTAAGAAGGACTCTTTAAAGGTGAATTTTGAACAGAGCCAAGAGGAAATGTGGAAATGATTCAAGTAGATATTTGGAGACAAATGCTCTAGAAGCATGGAACAAATACAAAGTGCCTTAAAGAAGCACATGCTTGGCATTTTGAGGAACTGTGAGGGAACTGGGGTGATCAGAACAGAGAGGGAATAGAAGTGAAAGGTCAGAGAAGCAGTGGGTAACTGGGGATGTAGGATGGTCATGCAATAGGCCATAGCAAACCTTCTAACGAGGAGCTTTGGGGAAGGTTAAAGAAGTTGAGGGAAATGATGTGACTTAGGTTTTATTTATTGTTATGTTTTTAATTTTGATTCATTGTACACAAATGGAGTACAGCTATCATTTTTCTGATTGTATACGAAGTAGAATCATACCATTTGCGTATTCATACATGTAATGCTAAGTGACAAAACTTTCTGTGATGATGGAAATGTTCTCAAATCCACAGCGTCCAATAAGGCATCCTTTAACCACTTGTGCCTAGTAGCAGTTAAAGCATGGGGAATTTACCTAAGGAACAGAATTTTAAAATTTTATATCATTTTCATTTAAACAGCAACACATAGCAGTGGCAACATGTAGCAGTGGCTACCATCTTGGACAGTGTAGTTTTTACATGTTCACTGGCTGCTTAATGGAGAAGAGTATGTAACAAAGCAGAAGATTTAATAAGGCAGGCCAGGGTTTAGCGGGGACTTTGGGGAAGTGATTGGATCATGAAGACTCTGACCCTATCAGTGGACTAAAGGACTACTGGGAGGTAGACCTAGATGGAGAAAGTCAGTCACTAAGAGTGTGTCCTGAAAGGGTTTATCTTCTCTGTGGTCCCTTCCTCTCTCTGCCTCCCTGCTGCCATGAACTGAACAGCTTTCCTCTACCATGTCCTTCCACCATGATGTTCTGTCTTATCTTAGGCCCAAAGCAATCCAGCTAGCCATCCATGGACTGAGACCTCTGAAATTGTAAGTCCAAATAAATCTTTCCATTTCCGAGTTGTATCAGGTATTTCAGTCATAGCCATGAAAACCTGACTAATACATGGACGCCATAGGGTCTCTTAACATTTGATCTCTATTTAATTGTGCCTTTAACAATATGTAAATGAACTAGCACGATTCTCTTTTAATTAAACATTATCTATTATTTAAACATTATTGTGTCAGATTTGCCCCCTGGCCTGTGGTTTTCTGACCCCTAATATGATTGAGAGGTGATGATGACCAGGCTAGTCTTCAAAGAGAATTAGCAGGATTTGTTGGTAGATTGCACATACAGTGTGAAAGAGAGGACTAAAATACCTCCAAGGTTACCCACTCTGGGTAAAGCGGAGTTGCCATATACTAAAATGCAATTCAGACAGGAGCAGATTTGGGAGGAGAAGTTGAGTTGAATTTGACTTTGTTGAGTTTAAGATATCTATTAGGCATCCAAAAGGAGATTGGAGTTTGACAGAGTATTCTGGAGTGCAAATATATATTTGACAGTTATAAAAAATAATGGTATTATAAACATGGGTATGAATAAGATGTAGATTGGGAGTCTGATAAAGAGGAAAAGGGGGCTTAGGAGTGAGCGTAGGCATACTCCAAAATGAAACAGATGGGGAGAAAACAGTACAGAGGACTGTGAGCAATGGTGAAAGAAACCATGAATGATATCCTAGAAGCCAAATTAAAGTATGTCAAAGAGGCATTCATCTATAATTGTCAGATTCCGCCTGGGACATAGTAAGCACCTGTATGTGTGTTGAGTCAGTGTGGCATCGGACACATACCTCTCTGTGCTTCTGTTGAGTTATAATGTACAGTCCCCTCCTATCTTTGATGGATGCCCACTGCCCATTTCTTGACCAGGAGTTTTATATATATATATATATAAACACACATATATGCACATACATATATACATACACACACATACATATATATACATACACACACACACACACACACACACACATTTTTTTTTTTTTTTTTTTTTTTGGCAGTGCTGGGGATTGAACCCAGGGCCTTGTGCTTGCCAGGCAAGCACTCTACCAACTGAGCTTTATCCCAGCCCAGGAGTTTATATTTTAATATGACTGTGAGCCAAATTGAAGCCCTTCTTTTTATGTCTCCAACAGGCCCAGCAATTTTATATTTCCCTATGAAGATTCCTCAGTCTGTGTAGATTCCTTTATATTTAGAATACCTTTTCGTATTCCAATACCTATTGAAATTGTAGCCATCTATTGAGGGCCAATTCAAATGTCTTTCCTCTGGGAATACTTTACCTCCTTCCTTTTATCTCTTCTAACTCAGCCTTAAACCTCTGCCATGTCTCCATGGATGTGCATTTCATTCTACACTTGATTCCAGTTGTTTCCTTTTTCACCATGATTTGGGCACCGTAGGAGCAGGTGAGTGACACTATAGTGATTATGAACACAAGGAAAGGTATAAAACAGACTTGTTCTTAAATACCAGCTCTTCCATTTATTAGCTTGTGACTTTGCAAAAGTGACTTAAATTCTTGGAAGCTTCATTTCTTCATCTGTAAATTAAGATAAATAAGATTTGGTGGGAATTACATGAGATAGTCATATTGTTTATTCATTTATTGCATTTATTATGTGTCAGATTAAAGCTAAAATATTTTTCAGTGTAAATGATTTAACAAACAAGTGTGTGCAAGGAAGTCATTAAGATTATTGTTATCCACATTTTCTAATCTCTTCCAGTGTTTACCACTTTACGCATACTTATATCATTTACATTGAAAGATTAAGCATTGAGTTTTATGCCTTAAGTTAATTACAGTTGAAGTCCTCTTTTTTCATTTTATGTTCATTGTTGAAGTTCTTTTAAATCATTGCACTTGGCAGTTTATTAACTTGATAACAGCACATGAACATCTGTTTCTTCCTTTACCCCCACATGCCACTTTTCTTGTAGATCAGCAGAGCATCAGTGAGTGAGAAGGAGTAGCAGCCAAAGTCAATATTTATAACTTTTTCATTAGCCCTTAAAACAGTATGTGAAAAGTTTATGGCAGTGCATCAGGTGGAGAAAGGGAAAGTTACATGGGAAGCTCACCTCTGGCTAATGGCTTGCGAACCATGGGCAGCAAGGAGCGTGGTTTCTCTTTCCGTAACGGAACTGCTAGGAAGTTGTCTTGAAAGGATTATTTCTGAGACAGTATGTACTGGGAATATTTTTATTGAGACTTTCCATTGATGTTGTCACATAGTTTTTACTGGAGACAGCTTTTTATTTCAGAACCATAGATAACACTGAGAGGTATAAACTGTCTCAAACCTTTTTGAACATATTGAATCAATCAGAGTACCTTTCTTTGTGAGGTTTTTGTTGGATTTTCTGCCCTGGCCTTGGAAAATGATTGCATTTGTTGGTAATTTGTCTTGATATTTAGTTCAAACTTTCCTTACTTCATTGCCTTCCAGTTATTTGTAACTTATATTATGTTCTACTGTAACATAATATTAAATTGCATTCTATAAGTTCCTTTAGGGCTCTTCTCCCATTTCTTTATTAGTTAAAAAGAATCATTTCTATGTACAAGTCATTGTTCTAAGAACTTTAAAGTCTTTTAGTCTAACCACCCTCCAAAATATCTCTCTACTATCCCTTTAGTTTGAATTCTGTCCATTTAATATTAAGTAGACTTCTAGTTTCACAAAACTCTCCATTTCTTGAGGAAACCCATTTCATCTTTCAGTGTAATTGCCATGAGAAAGGTCTTTTATTGCAAAACACTTCGTCTCCTCCAAGTCTCACCTGTCTCGTCCAGGTATAGCCTTTGGGTTCTTATGGAAATTGTCTAATCTATCTTCCACCCAACAGTCCTTCAAATATTTGAATGACAAGAAAATGGTTCTATTGCATACATTCTTTTTGTTGTTAGTGTTGGTTTTTGATGAATTTTTCCTTCTTTATTTTTTCCTTAGAATTAATTTCAGAACTAAAACCAACAAATAACAAAAAACTCGATTGCAAACTAAAAACTTGGGGCAGGCTCCAAGAAGAAATGTGGAATGAGTGACAGCTGACTTGGTTACTTTCTATTGAGTATATATGTAATTACGTTATTTCATTTAAAAATATGACATTTTGAGAAGACAGTAATTGCATTAGTGTATTGAATAATTGTTAAAGCAATGCTATTTACTTATTTGTCACTAATCAATGGGTTTGAATGCATCATATTGGCCTAAAATGCAAATCTTGCAAACTCCTATTTGAGGGACTGAGGGAAGGGAGAAATATACCATAGATACTTTCAGGAAAATACTTACTTAGCCAGGAAGAGGCAGGCCAGGAAATTCCCTGTCCATTAGGGAGCAATGTGGAGGCCTTGTGGTGCTTCCTAGAGCTGGCAGAAGGGAGTGCTAATTTACAGAAGAGCTTCTGGGATGCTCAAGCTTTCCTTCTTTTTGGTTAGCTATAGAATTTTGTTCAACATTTTTTAAATGTGTCTTCTTTTTCTAATCTTATACCCATATTTTTTATGATTTTTTTAAAGAATTGGGGTAGTCATGATCAATGTTGTGATTCTCCTTTTATAAATGCTCCCCTGAGTATGGAGACAGATGCCTCCCTCAGTACAGAAGACCAAGCAAACTTCCTTTTCTGGTCTAAAATAGCCTCGCCTCTTGGTCAAAGGAATAAGATTAATTAAATCTTAATCTGGAAACCTCCCAGAGCAAGATATAAAGTAACTGACCTTTAGAAATTAAATGTTATAGCATTCAGATGAATAATCATTGGCTACTGTGATTACTTAGGTCTGGGTGAAGGAAAGAAAAGATGTAGGCTTTTGACCAAGTAATAGCATAGCTTTTATTTTCTGTTATTCTAATATTGGTACTATTTCTAATAACCATGAAATATGAAACAACCCAACAAAACCACAGAAACCAAAAATGCCTTCTAGTGCCTAGAGGCAACCAAAGAAGTATCTTGGTAACCTCCTTTCTGCTCTACAAAGTACAAAAGAGATGATGGGAAACAGTAATAGTTGATAGTGACAATGTGGGGATCTTGATGAATGGATTGAAAATTATATTCTTAACTTGTACAGCAACCTTTGAGGAAGAATCATACAAGCAAGCAAGCAGAATCCCCAAGTTTGGAGTCTCGGAATTAATTGTCTGTATTGACACTTTGCTGAGATGTTTTAACTTGCCCTTATTCCTTTCAAACAGATGATAGATGGGTAAGGTGATATTAATGGTGCTGACATATCTGCTGAGCAAGGCTCTCAAGCTTTTCGATATAATCAAAGTCAACTTGGTGAGCAACCAGCTGTTTCAGACTTGGCAAATTCCATTTTTTTTCCTGAATGCCTGTTTGGATGTGTTTATAAAGTCATTAGTCTTCTATCTCTTTCTTCTCTTCCCTGGTATCCTTCGTCTGTTATGTACTTAAGTCTGGGCATATAGCAAAGAAAAAGGCAAGGTTCTGTCCTCGTGGAGCTTACAATCCAAAGCATTTTGAAAGAACCATCCAAAACTACCAATACTGAGTAATAAGCTTTTTAGAATTATTGTTTTGTTGGTTTTCCCCCTTAATAGCTGCTGTGACTAAATGACCCGACCAGTACAATTGTAGAGGAGGAAAGGTTTATTTGAGGGCTCACGGTTTGAGAGGTCTTAGTCCACAGAAGGGCGGCTCCATTCCTCAGGGCTCCATGTGAGACTGGACGTCATGGTGGGAGAGGGTGGTGGAGGAAAGCAGCTCACATCATGGTAATCTTGAAGCAGAAAGAGAGAGAGTCTCTACTCTCCAGATACAAAATATATACCCCAAAGCCACACCCCAATTCCAATCTTCTCCAGCCATTCCCTTCCACTTCAATTAATCCCACCAGGGATTAATTCACTGACTGGGTTAAGACTCTTAAAGCCAAATCATTTCTCCTCTGAACCTTCTTGCATTGTCTCACATGAGCTTTTGAGAGACTTGTCACATCCAAACCATAACAACTAGTATGCTGAGTTTTACTAATTTCTTGTGAATCCTATGGAAGATATAAATATCCTACCTTTCTCAATTAGATTTCATTTGACTGCATGAGACTCAAGTCTTCATAATCATCACAAAGAAAATCTAGTGATTCTAAAGGAAAATAGAATTTAAGTTTTTTCCTTTATATTTTACTTTAAATATGTGTCACATTTAAAGTGAAGAATGGCATATTTAACATAGATCATCAAAGACATTAGTAGATTTCACCCAGTAATAATTTATAATTTGCACAGAAATATGTCAAGCAAAGCATAATGTGGTTTAGAAAATTTTTATTATTTTTATTTGTTGTGATAAAATGTATATAACACCAAATACTGTTTTAACCATTTAACTGTACAGTTCAGTGATATTAAATACATTCACATTATTAGGCAAACATCCCTACCATCTATCTCAAGAACTTTCTCATCTTCCTCAATGCAAACTATGAACCCATTAAGCAATAACTCCCCACCCCTGTTTATGACATTTATTTCATGTATTTGGAATCTAAATAAAAGAATGTTTAGTATCCTTGGCTCTTTGTAAATTAATCATGCTAACTGAAGACTATTACTGAGATACAATGAAAAAATATCATACTTAGGGCTGGGGCTATAGCTCATGGCAAAGAGCTTGCCTGCATATGTGAGGCTCTGGGTTTAAACCCAAGCACTGTCAAAAACAAAACAGAACAAAAAAAACTAGGAAAAGATATCATACTGATTTCTATAACTATATAACTTCCAAACAGCAGAGAAAGAAGATAAAGAGATTAAAAAAAATAAAACCAGGCAATGTGTCTAGCCACGTTAAACACTCACCGGTACAGTAGACTGGCACAGAATTTTGGCATAAACCTCAGTTTGAATCCCGCCTTCAACATTTACCCTACATAAGGGTAGCATTTACCCTACATAAGGGTAAATGTTTCTTAGCCTGTCTAAGCCTCCATAACTTTAGCTTTAGAATGGGCATATTAAAAGGTTGTTTTCCCTGCCTCAAAGGGATGATGTATGAAACCCAGGAGTTAACTATGTCAAAATATTGTGAAGATCAGAAGTAGCATTTCAAATGTTAGTGTCATGTTATTTATGTCATATACCTGAGTGTTTTTATTGCCTTTCCTTCTAGTGGTATTTAAATAAAATTCTTTGAATCAAAAAAGTGCCAAAGTTAACAACTTTTTAAATGGGCTGTTTTACCAACTGCATAATTGACATTCTGTCACTGCTAAGACTTTATTTCATTTCTGCTCAACTCAATATATGGATTTTATGCAAACCATTTACCAAGCAGTAGACAATAGTGCCTTTGGCAGATCAAATAAGGTACAGGTAAGTTGTTTGTTATCCACCGGAGAGCCTCATTGTATTACTGGGACGGCTTCTGTTAACAGGCCAGTCAGAGAGTTGGTGGCACTTAAAAACTCAAATTATTGATGAGACTATCCCAAGTACTATAAAGAATTTCAGATTAAACATTTTAAGCCCTTGCAGTCATTATCACATTAAGTAGGGAAATGATGATGGGTCATAAATTGGTTTTCCATTTTATTTAAACAGGACCTGGCAGAATGTAAATGGAATTGTTTAAAGTTCACTTATTTCATGATAATTCTTCACTTGATTTCAACATGGTTATGAGGTTGAAACTTTAGATTATCTGATTATTTCTGTCTCCATTTATTGGGAAAATTATATTTAGAGGATTTTCCCCCAGTTTCCTTTCATTTTTGAGTATCTTCCAGAAATCTAGGAATTCCTTGACATTCTAATTTTCCTGCATTGATTTCTTACAACTCTGAAATTTTAGGGACTTAGTAAACCATGATTCATACTTAATAGACAGTATTTCTTATAAATTTGCTGTATAGTTTACTGTTTGTCAACTGCTTTAAAGCCATTCCTAACTTAAAATTTGATCATATTTTTAATTTTCTTCAGCCTTAATGTATGTGGTAGTTGAAACTTCAGTTCAAGCAGTTCATTTACTTTTTGTAAAGCAGTCGATATCTGACTTTGAGTCATATTATTGACAAACCTTTATCAGATGACTCACTAATTTACCTGAGTCCTCTGCATGCTTTCCAAGCAACTTCCTGATCTTTTCACCTAAAGAAATACAATTGGTTACATTAGAAGATTGTTTATGTGCCTCAGTTCAATGGGATCTTTGGTTCTTTATCTTTTGAGATATTATAGCCTTTCCTCACTTTGTATCAACTTACCAATTTACCATCTGAAGAGCCTTCTTTTGGAAGCCTCTCTCTACTCAATATCCCTTAATCTTCCTCTTCTCTCAGTTGATTCCTTTTTTTGAGGAATAAGTCCTCTTCTGCCATATCAAGCTAAATTAAATTCCTCATTTATACCCTTGTTCCATCATCCCCCACCTACCCCAATCCAACCCTCTTTCCTTTCCCAAAAGATGCTTACTTACTCATTACAGTGTATGTAATGGGTATGCACGTTCTCTTCTTACCCCAAAGACATCTTCCCTGACCCGAGGTCCTCTTGAAATATGCCTTCTTTCTGTACCAAGTTTATCCAGAGAGTAAAATTGTTTCCTTTTCTCCATGTCACCACCCACTGAGCCTTCATCTTTCTCTTTGAAATGTCCTCTCTTCATCATTCTGTGTCCAACAGCAGTTTTCAACCATGGCTGCATCAGAATCTGAGTAGTTTTTAAAAGGAGCTAATGCTTGGGCACCACACTGACAATTTCCAATTTAAATTGATGGCTGGTAAGCATCCCCATTAATCATTTTAGAAATCTTACCAGAAAATTTTGGCAGACAGCTTGGGTCAAGAGCTAACTGATCACTGAAACAACCTCCTACTTGTTAAATCCCGTGGTTTTTCTGTCCAGGATTTATCCTCCTTGGCTTTTTAGTTCTTGTGAAATAGGTGAAAACCTACTCCTTATGTGTACATGGTCATGGTTGAAACAGTGTACTGCATTTGTTCTCCCACCTTTCTGACTGCTCCTTTTTTCCTTCCTTTTTTGACTGCTTTCTTCCTTTCTAGTCCCGAAGTACTGCTTCTGCCTGATCCTTATTATTATCCTTCTCCTCATTCTTATCCTTCTCCTCCTCATCCTCCCCCTCCTCCTCCTCCTTCTTCTTTTTGGTATTGTTGTTGTTGTTATTGTACTGGGGACTGAACCCAGGGCTTTACACATGCTAGGGAAGAACTCTACCACTGAGCTACATGTCCAGTCCATGCCGTAATTACTTACTTAGCTGAGCCTTCTAGTCTATATAATCTCGATTAATAATATTATTTCCTTGTTTTACCTTATGTTTGTATAATAGTATCCTACTCTCTGTCCCAAAACCCAGAGTCCTCATTGTAAACTGCCTTCTAAACATCCTTATATGCATATGCCATTGGCATTCATGTCCAAGAAAGAGCTTAATCTTATTGCCAGAATTATTTTATTCTTTCTAGCTTCTGTTTTTGTAGTCGCTTATGTCATAAAAATCATACTTGTCTTCGATTTTATCTTCCTTTGTGTTGCTACCAGTTATTATCTAAATATTATAGATTCTATCCTAGAAATTACTCCTTAATTTGCTATTCTTTTAATATTTCCTTAGTCATTAATCTTATTTTGTCTGTGTGTGGACAACTTCAGTAACCTCGTGTTGGCCTTTACACAGTGCTGTCAGATTACTTTTTCAGGCACAGCTCCAATCTTTTCACTATCTTTTAAAATCTTCTAAGGCTCGTTATTGACTATAATTGAATACAAACAATTAGCATGAAATTTGGGGCACTGGATAACAGCCCCCTGCCTGCATTTTCATCCATCCCCGTCACTCTTCCACACAGACTCCATGTTCCAGCTAAATTGGGCTGCTGCTTGCTCTTGTTCCCTAGCCTCAAAACTTTTCTATCTTATGAAGATTATTACTGTGTTTGAATCTCTTAGGCAGGAGGATTTTTGCCATGAATGTCCCAGATTATGTAGATCCTCCTCCTGTTGCTTGATTTCTAAATACAAAACAGAGCTAGTAGCTTGAGGTTTCTGGTGGCTTGGATCTCATTTAACCAGGATGTCTGTATATATTTGAAGATAGTTTGTGACTGATTGTGAGGCATGTGACATCCTGGAACTTTGTGTAGCAATTTGATCTTTCCTTGAAACTGCTCAAGGTTAGGGAGACCTTAACCTCAGTAGAGTTGAGGAAAAAGAGCAGGGGGTTGGGGGAGGAGAGGGAAAGGAGAAATATTGGGAAATAATATAGACCAAATCATACTGTTATATTGTGTGCATGTGTGTATATGTAAAAATAAATCTATTATTTATAACTAATCCACCAATAAAAACATGGAAAAAAAGAAAAAAGAAACTATTCAAGGACAAGATGATGTTTCTTAGTTTGGGGGTTATTGTTTGTTTGTTTGTTTGTTGTTTGTTTTAGAGGCCACTCCCATGTTTTTGCAAGCCAGAGTCTATCTTTCCAGTCTGGACTTTTGCTATTCAACTCTCAAGTTTATTGACAAAATAAATACTCTAGAAAGTTGTGCCCATTTAATTTTCTCTTCTTTTAACTTTACATGCTTTCTGTGTCCCTTGATTATTAAATCCAAATTGTCCTCCTGCTATCTTAAAAGAAATGAAATTTCTCAGCAGTAGCAAACAACAGTGTCAATCTATTTGAGACTGTTAATGACTCATTTATAATGCCGGCAGACACATGAAGTCTGGAAAAATTAAATGTACAGCATCATTACCTTTGTGGTTAGCATTGCTGGAAATGGCACTGTGCTTAGTGCAACATTTTAAAAGATGAGAAGAATTCCTCCAGGAGAATGAGCTTTATAGTTGAAGGTGTGGATAATGGAATGACAAACTGATCACTTCTTGCTCTTTTCACTGCCTTCCAGGAGGCATTCTTTGGGATTAACTATCAGACTGTACAAATATACAGAAGCTCAGTTGTTCCAGTCATGGCGATCTATTTTGCATAGATATTTTTGAGCATGTATTTTTGGAGTTTTGAGATTTCCACTTTCAGGGAACATGATTTAAAACCTTTAAAGTAGCAATTATTAGAAATTCTCTAAACTATTAGCCTCTTCTAATTTGAAGCTGATGTTACTGATATATCAGGGATGCTGTAGACAAGAACGTGGGTACCCTGTGAACCAGTGTGCCTGGTAAGTTCCCTTGAAATGCCCAGTTGTGTTGTTACTTCCATTCCACTTGAATGGTTTTCTAGTAACTGAACTGAATATGCCCTTGATGATTCTTCCTTTTTATATAGAGAAGACATTTATAAAATAGATGGATTGTTTTGATGGCTTATAGCTGTGGAAGAGAGCAAAACTAACTGGTCCAGTGGAGATCGAAACAAACCTGAGATCCAAACATGCAGTGTGAACTATATAGTGTAATATAAATGCAAATTATTTGGGGTGGTCTAAGATGAGAAACTCTTACTTCTACTGCCCTTCCCTAAGACTATACTTTTTCTTACAGGGCAATAAACACATTTTGTGAAAGGACAATTTTAAACTTTAGGAAATACAGGAGCATGTGTATAATAAGGGATTTATTACAGGAACTTTACTGAACTCAGGCAATTGTGGGATTTGGGTAAACAGTCTCTGTGAGGTTGTTTACTTCATGGTTTATGCTGGAGCTTGAAATCTGCAGAACAGATCATCAGGAAAGAGAGAGGGATATAAAGTTGGGAAGAGCAAGGACAAGCTGGTACCCACCAGAATGTCGTAGAATTTTTGTCCTCACAATCTCTTACTCTGATGGTGTAAGTGTCCCCCAGGAGCAGGAACCCCATCATGGAGCTAGAGGCACAACTGGCTCAAGAGTCAGCAAAGCTGGGAAGTTGGAGCAAGTGCAGGCTGGCAGCTGCCCCAAACCAAGGAGTTGAGCCAGCAATTAAGCAACAACATTGAGTACACAGCTGCCGGTGTATAAAACACGGTGGCTTCTGCTTCACTGCCATCCTCCATATCTCAACAAAATGCCTGGTAGCCCACCCTAACCCTAAACACGTGAGGAAGGGGATTCTGGGAAAAGCAATTCAGCCTGTGCCAGTTCCATGTTATAATTTACATAGTAATAAATTAGCTTTCTGTATAACTGCTTTATTCAAAAGGCTAATATTCTACAGGTCATAGCTTCTCCGACCTTCTCATAATACCTGAATGACAAAATTCCAGGCATAACCTGTATATATAATTGCATCATTAATGCTGCTGTGGAGCTGAGAGTCCTAGAGCTTGGCTCATTGTATTTAAAGGCAAACTGTTATAATATAGCAAAATTAAGAGTGAATAAATGAAAGTATATAAGTAAATGAAGGTATATAAATAAATGAAGTAAATAAATGAGTCCCTTTTAAGAGTTTCATCATAAATTGATGACATCAATTCTATCATAGTAGTTCATATTATAATGTAGTTTGATTTAGTGAATTAACTTTGGTAAGCATATTATTAGGCAGTAATCCTTGATAGCCTCATGATTTTATGAAATGAAATCCTACTGAGTGTAAAACAATGTTAGAATTTGACAGGAGAAATTGATATGCATTAGCTTTTGTACACTGAGGCCACCAAATAAGCATTTAACTTTTGAAAACTCTATACCTGTGAAATTTTCATTATCCACACGTTTTACATAGAAGAGCCTCCTTGGATATTAGCATGTACATTAATGCCAAGCCCTGTCCCTTCAACTTCACATGTCTTGATCTCTTATTATCTACTGGGACAGATGTTAATGTACTTCCCAAATATAGTCCACCTTCACACCTTCATCTAACATAGTGACACTGCTCACAACAGTCTTTATTAAAAACAAAAGAAAAAAACCCAACCAATCTCTGGCAACACTCACCACTCTGTTGGGGAGTTTCAAGGTTTGCTTGTCTTTCATTGGATATAATCTAACTTCCTTTTCCCATGATTACTATATAAAACACTTCAGAAACACATATCTCAGCGAGTTGCTTTTTCCCTGGCAATTATTTCCCCTTCTAATTAAAACTCCAGAGAGGATGGTACTCCTCTCTCATTCCCCATAATATGTCACATGGTCTACAGAGGCTTTACTTGAGTCAGTTCATGTGCTTGTCCAAGACTGATGGACCTATCAGATCAGAGGCATTATTTCCCATAGGAGTGGTGCCTTGTTAGAGGAGCAGGCGTTCCTTTAGAAAAGAGGGAAGTTAGACACAGAATTGAAGGTGAGCAACCTAGCTGAACCTGTCGGTTGCCTGCCTACATCCATGACCATGCCCCTTCTCCTAGATGTCATTCCTGACTTCGTTCAGGTTGCACTCTCTGCAAGGTGATGTGCTAAAGGAAGACTGGGCATGCTAATACTGTGTCTCAAGCCATGGTGGCCTGGGACATAGATAAATATTGTGGTCAAAAGCATCTACTGAGGTCTTTGGGGAAAGATTTTCTCTGATTAGAAGATAATACAAAGAAGTAGTCTCATTTGTTCCTGTCAACAATGTCATTTGTACATGTATTAAATAGAACGGTGGCAGCTATTTTTCAATCAAGAAGGGACAAACCTCTGATGATAGAGAATAGAAATGGAAAGACCGAGTCCTTAATGATATATAGTGTCACTGGATTAATTAATTCTGAAACTGCCTTACCTTTAGAATTCTTGCCATGAATGCTAGAGTTACCCGTGGTGTTCAATCAGTCTGTGGCAGGCATGGTGATTTGGCACTAAGGAAACATTCCAAGCTCCTCCTATTGTGTCTTTGTGGTGATGTTTCCTGATCTTCCTTACAGCAGAATTTAGGGGATGAATTAGATTCCTCCAAGTAGATGCACTCATGTGAGATTTGGAAGGGGAAACTGGAGTGAAGATAGTTTTTTGTGACTTGGTTGTTTTCTTGGACAAGTATGGAGATGTTGCTGTTTTTCCATCTGTGTTACCAGTCACTAGCTTCATTGCTCTCAAGAGGGAAGTACAGTCTTGGCAGTCTTATAATTCCTCAGTTTCCTAATAGTGACATGTGGGTCACTTCTTTAATATTATTTTGGAATAATTCCTGGAAACCAAGCTTGGATCCAGCTCCACCAGGTCTTTTTATGTTACTGCAAGCACCAAATTTCCTATATTAATTTCATCGTGCTTGAAATAACTGGAGTGTTTTTTGTTGCTTATAATGAAACCCTATTAACCACTTCTAGTCAGTTTTATGACATTTGTGGCTAAAACTGCTGGCTAAAACAGTTGTATTCATACTAAAGAATGGAGTGAGGACTTAAATCCAAGTTACCTGATTACAAATTCAAACTTGACACCATGACATTATACCTAGAAAATCAATAAGATGACATTCACTTTATTCTTTCACTTTTCTTTTCCCATCCCTGTCTCCTAAAGTAGCCTCCTAACAGGCTTTTCTGTCTCTTAATACCTCCTTGTCTTTCTAAACAAAAATCTGCTCTTACTGATATGGTTATATAAGAGGTGTGCCCCAAAAGCTCATATGTGAGATGATGCAAGAATTTTCAGAGGTGAAATGATTCGATTATAAGAGGTTTAACATAAGCGGTGGTTTAATCCACTATTTGGACTGGGTGGTAACTATAGGGCCCAGGTAGGGTGTGAGTGGAGGAAATAGGTTACTGCAGGTGAGCCTGGTGAGGGCAGCTCTCTCTGCCTCCTGCTGGCTGTGCCCTGAGCTGCTTTATTCCCCTGTGCCCTTCTGCTGTGATGTTCTGCCTCACCTTAGGTCCAGAGCTATAGCGTTAGCCCTCTATGGATGAACCTTTGAAACTGTGAGCCAAAATAACCTTTTCTTCCCTAAGTGGTTCTTGTCATGTAAAAGCTGACTGAAACACTTACAATGCTGGCTTGTGTCTCCCGGGTTGAGACCTGGGTCAGCCTGCACATGACGGGCCTCCCTCTATTCACTGCTCCAACGCTATTGCTCTACTGAGCAATTATTTTTTTAAGGTCTACCTTCAATGTAACTTTTTTTGTAAAAAAAAAAAAAAATGACACCTCCCCTTATCTTTCTTTAGCTGAATGAACAACTTGGTCCTATTAATAATTGTTCATATCATATCATATCATATCATATCATATAATAATTTGAATGTCCCCCTTTCTTTTTTTACAGTTCAGGGCCTCAAGTATTCTAGGTAAGTGCTCTACCTCTGATCTACATCCCCTAATCTCGTTTTCAGAAACTTTTATTTTGAGACAGGGTCTTACTAAGGTTGCCCAGGTTGACCTTGAATTTATGATCCTCCTGTCTCAGCTTTCCCAGTAACTGGGATTGTAGTCATGTGCCATCATGCCTGACTTTGAGTGTTTATCTCCATTATTAGTGACCTTTTTAGAAAGTAAGCCTTTGTACTCCATTGTCTGGGACACAGTGAACACTCCTGAACTACTGAAATACCATCTAAGCACTCAAATCAAGCTATGTGCATAGCATAGTATTAATCTTCAGAATTAGTAATTCAAGATCTTAAGGATGTTTTTCAGCTTTCATTTCTAAACCTTAAGTATTATATAATGCACCTGAGCCAATATTCAAGTAAAGTATGTTTGAAACCTATATTATAGATGATTACCTATGGCATTATCCATGACCTTTCTATATTGTGGTACAGATTATGTATGACTTTCTTAGTACCTTCCAATGAATTGTTTGTCATTTACTGATGTGGATTTGTGATATACTTATGCCTGTGACCAGCTGATTACAATGATTTCCTCAGGGACTGATGAAGCTATTTTAATAGAAATCCATTTGCCCATTCCCTAACCGCCCTGGAAGTCCATAGAATTGTCACTTCGTAGTCTGCGTGCCTTTGTTGCTATGATAAGATGCATTATAGGGCTAAACTCCTGCTGTTCCTACTGCTCAGTGCACCATCTCTGCTGTGCACCAGGCTGTAACCCTCTTTTGTTGTTGTTGCTGTTGTTGTTGTTTGAGGGTGTAAATGCAAAAAGGAAAACAGGAGGCAGACCTCGATGGATTCAGAGAAGCCTTTATTCCTTCACAGATTCAGATGTCATTCAGGTCCACTTTCCGGAAGGGAAAATGGCCGTCAGTTACAGAGGAGGTTTTGGTTTTATAGGATACAATGATGTCATCATTGGGAACAGTCTTGACAGTCAGGGGCTAGTTGAATAGGTTAAAAACTTAATTTAGGAAGGCAGTTGTAAAAGGTTCAGCTCATTGTTGTCTGGGGAGATAAGAGTCCAGATCCCAGGATGAGTACTCAAGTCTTGCCCTCATTCCTGTTAGCTGTGGTTCTGTTTAGGTCTGATTAGCCATGGGGGAAGGTCAGGGTTTAGGGCCCAGCATTCAATATCTGCCCCTTTCCCCCAGGGCCCATTGTTATCAAGAATGCACTGGGAGAGGTTTAATGGTTGGCCAATTTCCTTTCCTACTTCTCCAGCCACACTGTCCCTCCACTTTCTTGGAGAGTTATCTTATAGGAATATTATTTTCCATAACCCTTCAGAGGGTTCTTGCATGCATTTTTTCCTTTGTCTTCACTGTTTCTTTCTACCACTTTCCCCATGCTTCTGGGTTTTCAAGGCTTACAGGTTTCACAGCTATTGTTAGCCCTTGAGAAGTCCCCCTTTTAGATATTTCTGATCATTTTAACCATTACTAACTGCTCATACTTTATGTATTTCTTCTCAGAATTACCTAAAAAGATAAAGTAAAACAGAATACATCATGATACCTTTGTTTCCCAGGGTCATCTTGACTTCTAGGTAACTGATTTACACACAACTCTACTAAATTTTATTTGCTTCTAGAGAACTGTACCTGGGTAGCAATTTAAGACACTCAACCAACAGGTATTATTAATGTTCAAGACAACTTAGATTCATGACACATTGAAAAATTTAAATGTACTTTAGAAATAAGTGTCTTTTAAGCAAGTTTCATCCCCTACAGCAAGAAAACTTTACATTTCATTCAGACAAAGAAATGCCTATCTGTTAAAAGCAATTGTCAATGGACATTAATATTCAAGGAAGCTCACCCATTTTTTTTTTTAAGTTGAGACTTTAAATACAGCATTTAAAAGGATGTCCCTCATTCCTGGGTTGTTTATCCTCCTGGAGTTGTTGACCTGGAAGTTCTAATAGATTATGTGCTGAAAATAGGGGAAACAACATTTTAACATCAAAAGAGGAACAAAGAAAAAGGAGTTTTTTCCTTTTCCCAGCTGCCCTCTGGTGGCAAAGGCACAATGCACAGCGAAGACACTGAACAAAGATTCTTGTGGTGTAGGTGCTGCTGGTGATTCTTACAGGGGTCTCAAACCAGTCTTTGCTGTACATTTGAGCCTGTGGAAAGGAAGGGCAGAATATTGGGTCTCCTAATTACATTGTGCTTCCCAGTGGCATCTGTTCTTATCATAGTAGCACCAGGTCCTACCAGCTCAGTCAATACTTGTATATTAACAAGAGACAATCAATAGAAAAATTAAAAAGGAAAGTCAAGGTAATTAGGCTAAAGCTGCTGCTTATGAGTTTTCAATAATTACTTTAGCTTCCTCTTGTTTTCCCATCTCCAGAAAAATAGGGCCTGATTGAAGGACTGGGTCGTGTTTGACTGAGGACATGTCAAAATTATACAAAGCCAGGCAGGAAATAAAATTAAGCTGTATTTGTTTTAGAGCAGTAAAAGGGGCTTTGCATGATGGCATGGGAAGAATAGATGTTGATTTCAGTGTGCCCGTGAGCAGCTGTGCCATTGTTGGTACCTGTTTCATGTCATCAGTTTCTGTACCATTGGCAGAAGCCCCCTCAAAAGCTCTCTGACATGTTATGTATTAAAGCTCGAGAGGAAGATAGCGGATGAATTTCTCCCAGAAACATCAGGATCTTTCTGGAAGCTAGATGATATCCTTTACAAAACAATGAAATAAGTACATCTCTCTTGGCTGCCACCATGCACCATACGTCCGCCATTGTTCTTTGTGGACATAAGTCCACAAAGGGATCACTGTCCATTTACTGGGCCTTAATGAACAAGCTGTCCACATGAGTCTAATCCGTAGTTGTGAACCATTTGGGTGTTTTTGTGCCCTGGTGCTATAAATCGTCTAAATAAATAAGAGCCACCCTGTTTATACTGCTGCATGTTAGGTTGGTGTGTCTGCCTCTTCAGGAAGGAAAAAAACAAAACAGAGGAGTTCCTAGTTTGGGAGAGAGATAAATCTAAGGAGAGAGGATAGTTTAGTGAGAGAGATATTTCATGTTTTATGTCCATTTACAGTGTTCGTTTGCACTATTTCTGTCAGCCCAAAGCACTTTGTAAACTTTACAACCAAATTATATACTGACATCATTTCATTCTCTGTTGATATGTAGCTGTTAAACATCTGCCAGGTACATATTTCCTGGAGGCAGAAAAAAAAGAAAATTCAATCTTCTTAAATGTCCAGAGCAAATTTAGATATGAGGTCTCTCATATGCAGGTATTTATTGAGCAGCAGTTATGTCCAAACATTATAGGAGACTCCCCTGTTAAAGAAAATAATGCAGGAAGCTCTCACCACCACCATCAAACCTCGCCTACCTCCCTTCTATGTTTGTTAATCAGAAGTGATAGAATCAGTATTTGAATGCAGGACAGTCTAATTTCAAAGTTCAGGCTCTTGTTACATTATAATTTTCACTTAAAGTATTTGTTGTTGTTTTTGTTTTGTTTTGTTTTGTTTTGTTTTATAGGGGAAGATGGAATGTGTGAAGCATGGTCTTTGCTCATTGAATCCAAGATCTTATGATAGAGATGCCAGGGTATGGGTTTGGAAAGTAAAGTGGAGGATTATTGAATGAAACATATATGCCCAAAGTCATTGAAAAGTCAGATGAGGAGGCACAGATAGAACTAAGGTTTGGGTAAAACATTTTGTTGATTATTCTTAATATTGCACATGGTCTTATATTATTCCACTACTAGTTGAACTTGCATGTATGAATCTCTGCTGGATGTAGAGCTTCAGCAAAGGAAGCCAGTCCTGATGGGTGATTTGGGTTTGTCACTTTTATAACATTGTGCCAAAGTTCTCAGAAGATTCCCAATTCTGTGCACCCTTTACGTGAGGTCTGGGAATCACAAATCAACTAAACCTAGACATACCTATAGCTGAATTTGCTGGGTTTTACCTATGATCCCAAAAGGTTAGCAGCTTCTAGCTAAGCTTCTAATAGTACCATGAAAATAGTACATAATAAGCATTGGTTCTTTTGCTTTTAAAAAAAAGTTATTTTTAATATATAACCACTTCTAGATTGATGCCATTTAGAAATTTGCTAAGGGAATAGTTTTTAATAGCTTATTTTTCTTCTTCTCTCTTAACTTATCTTCAGTGATTCCAAAGGAAGCCTCTTCTTACAGTTCTACCTCCCCACCCCCATATTTGTTGCTTCTCTTTTTTTTCCATATTTTTTCTCCATATTGTTTCCACTTTCACACTGAAATATTTGTTAACCAAAAAGAGTGATGGAATATTATGCAATCATTATGGCAGAGACTAGAGCTAGACTTGAATCTAACTGCCTAGTTTCAATTTCAGCTATACTTTATTCTTTCTCTTTCTTTCATCCTTTTAAAACTTTTTTCAAAAACTATGCTTTTGGGCTGGGGATATAGCTCAGTTGGTAGAGTGCTTGTCTCGCAAGCACAAGGCCCTGGGTTCAATCCCCAGCACCACAAAAAAAAAAAAAAAAAAAAAAAAAAAACTATGCTTTTCATTAACTATATAATCTTCAATAAATTGCTTAAACTTAATAATTTTTTAATCTATAAAATGAAGACAATAGTAGTATCTATTTTATGGGCTTGCTACAGAGATTAAATTAGATAAGATACAGGCAATACCCTGTACACAGAGCTTTATAAATGTTAGCCTACTTAATAACAAAAACTATTATTAAAATTACATCCACCAGGCATGTCTGCTGATATAGAAAATGTTCAGGGGAGAACTTCACATGAAAGAAATGGAATGTGAATCACAATCATATAAAGCAAACACTTAAACCTTTTTAAAAGCATTTGAATAAAGTAGAAAAAATATTGTGGTTCATTTTAGAAATTTTTCCTCTTGTTACTCTGTCTTCTACCAAGAAAAAGAAAAAAAAAATTGAGGTACTTCTCACAGCTCACAGTATTTCATTGGTCTGTTAACTTGGTTTTTAGTTCTCTCTTCCTTCAGCATATATATTTTTGTCAGAAAGGACTCAAGTCAGTCTGTTTTCAGCATTGTATATCCTCATCTAGCACTTAGTGGCTGGCACAGGGTGGCTCTTCAATAATAATAATAATAAGTGACTGTGTTTACTTCTGACTTTTCTGTGTTTTCCAATGATGTTAAAAGAAATAATGTTATATTGGGGGTGGGCATATTTTAGAAGTATTATCCTAACCTTCCTAAAGGTAAATTATCACTGTGTAGTTCATGGTAAGTTATCAACAAAGAAGCAGTTTCTTATGTTATATATTTATTTGGTTTGTTGGTTGGTTGGTTGGTTGGTTGGTTCGTTGATTTTAAAATTGGCCATTCCAATTCATAGCCTTTATTTTTAAGTTTTTGATGTTTTTGTCTTTAACTGTTAGTCAATCTATTAAAATTCTAGTAAGATTTATTTCCCCTATTTTTGTTTAAACATAGTAAGACTCTTGTTTTTCAGTTAAGTATATTCCAAGTTCCAAGTAACATAGAAATCTCCAGTTACTTTCTGGTTAAATTCTACCTTAAAGCGTTTTCATAGATGAAGAAGTATTTCTTTTTGAAAAAGTTTTTTATTTACTTTATTTTATGTGGTGCTGGGGAGCGAATCCATTGCCTCACACGTGCTCGGCAAACACTGTACCACTGAATCACAACCCCAGCCCCATTATTATCTGTTCTTAATTCCAAAATGTGTAACCTGGCTAATGAATGCACAGCTTCCTTTAGTGGCTTGCTCAGTGTCAATATTCCCAGCCCACAGTCCCTCCCTACTATGTTTTTGACTCCCTGAGCCCTGACATATCTCTGCCTACCTGCAGTTGTGCCCAGTGAGGGCACACACTTGCTTTTCTGACAGAGACTTTACTTTCCAGTGAAATTTGGCCTTGACATTTGGTGGAGGTACTTAAGGTTCTCTGGTAGCTCTGTAATTCAGTGTTCATTTTTTAAAAGGAAGCTTTAGTGAAACGGGATTGTAACGAAACACACAGGTTCATACAGTGAATTCAAACAGAATGCAGAAATCTTTTCATCTGTTGCTAGAAAATTTCAAAGTCCCAGAGATGCAGCTCATCTTTCCCATGATTCTTCATTCAGTTGCCAGACTGACAACAAGAAATTTTATTATCGTTCTTATACGTCAAGACAGAGTTTTCTCTTTTCTGCAGAGGGTCTCAGTGAAGTACTTTGGAAAAAAGCAACAGTAAAGGAAATGAGAGAAATAAGAAAACAAGGTGTGAGAGTCTCTGACTCAGAAGAAGGGCAGTACCAAGTACAAATACATGCTGAGAGTGCTCGGATTCAGCTATGTCAAGTCGAAAGATAGTCTGTCCAGGCAGACTTAGAAAAGTGTCAGCTCTCTACAGCTGTGGTAGAGGGGATATAATTACCTGTGGGTAATAAGTCTTCCTTCGTTGAAGGTCTGAATGTCTCCCTCTTTCTTTTTTTTTTTTTTTTTTTGATGGCAGGGATTGAACCCAGGGGTGCTGAGTTACATCCCCAGTCCTTTTAAAAAATTAAAATTTGAAGACAGTTCTAAGTTGCTTAAGGCCTCACTAAGTTGCTGAGACTGGCTTCAAACTTGCTATCCACCTGCCTCAGCTTCCCAAGCCACTGGGATTACAGGCGTGCACCACCACATCCACCTTGAGATTTCTCTTTGAGTTCTTAAGTTGGACTAACTCCAATTTGCTAATGATTGCTTTCTGAAATAGTGTTATCACTCTGTATTAACAACTGTTATTTATTTTACATAATGTTGGAATGCATTGCAGTGAGCACCCTTGAAAGCAGTTACCATTGAAAGTAATGCACTCTAGAGTAAAGACAAAGATATACTTAGGAAATGGTACATGCCATGTTGTTACAGCAGTGACGATGGTGGCAGTGATTGATATCACTTGTATTTTATTTTTCTTATAGGAAATATGTTCAGCATGTTTAATGTTCAGAGAAAAAAAAAACTTAAAGGAGTAACATTTATTTTAAATCACACCAGAAATAGACCCCAAAATTGGTATGCTATGAAAGTCAAATGAAATGATTTGTGAATTGACTTTGAAATTTACATACATTGTAATGTCGGTAAGATGATGATGATTCTATGCCTTTCCAATCTTCATATACGTAATTACTCCAGTCAAAAATAAAGGGTGATTTGAACTGCTTTGCCCCCATGGGATCACAATGAGCACATAGCCTGACTTCTTAGCTTCTCTGTCACTCTCTACTTCCCTATTTCTAGCCCCAACATAACTGTTCCTATTCTGAAGCAGAGTTTAAAATCTGTATGATTCAGCAAGAAAAATCAACAGTTAAGGAGGATATTAATTATTTTCTTGCCTATCAGCCACCACCATATAATTGCAATATCTACATCCTGATTGAAAATTTCGTCTTTCAGATTTAGAATGTCTCATTAACTTTTTGCTTCTTGTTCTCACACTGAAAAAGAAAAATCTGTATAGTCAAAGAGAGTAGCAGATTGGTAGATTTTTCTCGTCCTCTGGGGCTGTGACTTCAGCCTTCCTTTTGTGCTAGACCAGCCCTGATAAAAATCTAGGTCCTGCAGGTACAGTATCACCCTGGAAAGCCTGTATTGCCCCCTGTTACTTCTCTCATTGACGAGTTATTCAGTCTTTCTACCTGGCCTTAGATGTCTACTACCAAGTTCGTACTTCAGATTACTGAATGAACCTGAAATGATTTGTTTTTAAAACTCTACTCATTAAAAATGGTGTTGTTTTGAAGGAAGATCTGAGATCCTAGAAATATATAATGACTCTTTTCACTAATACACTTCAGCAGTCTGCAAAGGTACAAAGAGCGAGGACAAGCTCAAGAGGGGACAAGTGAAGCCTACCAATGAGTGAGCCCCAGTGATGACAGGAACCACATGACGCCCCAGATTGAGGAGGTATTTGAGAGTTGCATTGGGGATGCCCAGAATCACTTCCGTGTTTGGAGATTCACCGGAAGTACTTACGGAACTCAGCCTGTAACAGTGTCTGTGGCTCGGATTTATTACAGTGATGCTGCCAGGTTGTATGCTGGATGCTCAGGTGAAAAGGCACAGAAAAGGAAGGTCCGGAGGAAATCCATGTGCAGGCCTCCCTCCATTAGAGGCTCACACAGAGCATGCTCTTCCCCCAGTGACAAAAATACAATAATGTGTTGGACAGATTGAGTGCTGAGGTGAGGGACTGTTCATGGAGACCACATCTGACTAGCATTTACCAAAACTCTAGATTCCCATAAGGAAATCAAGCTTTCAGTATAAACCACATTGCTTAGAAAGCACAGTGAACCACCCTTACCATTTAGGAGAAGGCGAGGTCACTTACAAAACCCAAGTTTGCAAGTCCCAGTCAATGACCAACCTTGCAAATAGACCTTTCTCAAGATTGCTATGCTAACCCTATCTTATGCCCTATAAGCATACCTGGCCTCTGTGAGCTCACTGGACAGCTGAAAGGCAATGTGACAGAATAGGCTGAGGAGCCAGGGTAGCTGGCTTTATATCAGGCTTCTGTTGTCAAACACTCCCATCCTTATATCGGTAAAGAGGATTCACTATGGCAGTAACTTCAGGGAACTCCATTAACTTGGAAATTAGGTTTAAGGGATTCTGGTGTCCTACTTTTCTTTCTTCAAGAATTACTGCTCTCATGAATAGACTACCTTCAGTGGAGTCCAGAGTGGTGATAGAAAGGAGAGATATTCCTCTGATGGACTCCTTTACAGCTTTATCCATGATTTCAGGTCCTGACGAATTGTGGCCTATATTTAAAAGTTGTATGCATTATTAGACTTAAGAAAGAACTCTAAATTTGTGATACTTGTTTTGAGTCTTGTTTGACCTGTGTCTTTGGTAAATCTAATCTTTTCAAACTTCAAAAGAATAATATTATGCCTAAACTTCCCTAGTTCAAGCACTGAGCAGATTCAAGTATGCCCTAGTATTTTGACATCAAACCAATGTTCAATTCTTTTTCCAGGTTAAATTGTTTCTCCTTTTACAATTATCTTGAGGTTCAGTAGATGACTAAGAACCTGCTTTTTAAACTTATTTTCGCCCTTTCTTATTGACCTTCCAAAATGTGGTTGGCTTTTTCTTTATGTCATGAATACTAAGCAGATAACCCTCTGAGACAAGGTTAGAGTCCTGAAAATTTATCTAAAGTAAAGGGAAGCTACATGGCCTAATGTTGTGACTTTCTAGTCATCAGCAGAGAAGTGGGGGGTGGTATATGTTAGAATTACCTGATATGCAAGTTACATGTTCTCTGCATCTCTGTGATCTTTGATTCCAATTGTCCCCTATCTCCAACATTTTGGATTCCATTTTCCCTTAATAGTAATCCATTTTTATTAATATTTTATATTTCAAGCATCTTTAGACCCCAACATATTTAAGAATTATTGGCGTAAAACATGTTTTCCGGAGTTTCCATTGAACTTCAGTGTCTTAAGAGATCTTGGGTATTTTGGTCTCATTCAGTCTTTAATGGATGGAGACCCAGCACTGCTAGTAGCTCACTGGTCTCTTCTGAAATGAACATACAGGTTGAGCATCCCTTATCTAAAATGTTTGGGATCAGAAGTGGCTTGGGTTGTAGCTTTTTTTTTTTTTTTTTGCACATTTGCATATACATACTGAGATATCTTAGAGATAGCATCCAAGTCTACACAAAATTTGTGTATGTTGCATATATGCCTTATATACATAACTGAAGGTAAACTTATTCAATATTTTAAATAATTTTGTTCATGAAGCAAAGTTTCATGAGGTATTAGTCAGCTTTTTGTCACTATAATGAAGTATATTAGGTAGATACCTTTATAAAGAGATTTATTTTGTTCACAGTTCTAGAGGTTCAAGGACATGATACCTGCATCTACTCAGATATAGTGAGGACCCTCTTGGTTGTGTTATATCGTGACAGGTTTCAATAACGGCAGTGCATTTGGGAGTGGGGTTTGACATCACAAACAGAAAGTCAGGGAGGTATGGGTCCAAGCTTGCTTCCTTTTATAACCACCCTCTGGAAGAAGTCACACAAGACCCATCTTAATTCCTTTCAAAGACATATGCCCAATGCCCTAAGGACCTCCTACTAATCCTTATCTATCTCTTAAAGGTTCACACAATCTTAACACTGCTACCTGAGGACCAACACATGAACCTTTGGATAGACACCCAACATCTAAACTTAGCACATGATATGAAATTTTTTACTTGTGGCATCATATCTCAAAAGGGTTTGGATTTTGGAGAATTTCAATTTACATTGGATTAGGAGTGATCTATCTATGTATGTAAAGCAAATATCTATGGTGCTTGATGCTTTGGTGAACCCAGCTTTAAACTATAGTCAAGATAGCATAGTACTTGAAAGATGGGTAGCTGATATGTGAGGGATTATGGATGTGACTTCAACTTTTTCAATGGCAAAATTTAAGGAGACCCGTTTCTGGAGAACAACAGGTTTCCTAAAACAAAAGGTCAGAACATTTGGATAGAAGTTGTTTGTATTTCATACCCACATTTATGTATTAGTATATAGGAGAGGACTAACTTGGCAGAAATTTACTTTTTTCATCAAAAACTGTTAAAATATTTGGAAAGCTAACAGATTTTATCATCACAAACACACCTTTAGTTGCTTACATGAAGTTTGGGCCTGTCTTTCTCCTTTCCCACTAGTGACATTTATTAGTATTTCTCTGGTAGTTATTTGTAATTGCACTAATGTTCACCATCCAAAATGTTACAATTAAATCATTTGAGATTCTAGTCACATTTCTAAGCAGCTGTACCAAATTACAGCTTGAGACTTCTGCTGGAAATCGAGAGTTCCAATTAGTGAGATATCTGGGGTGGGAAGGGTTAGCAAGGGAAAGACCTGAGAAAACACATAGCCCAAAATAGTTTGAAATTTCCTTGCTACATTGCCTCCACCCGAATTTGATTCGTAAGCATGTAAGAGGGTGTTGCATCTTCTGAGAAACTGCTTGGTTTCCTTTTCATTCAAGTTTAATTGGTTTTCATGGACTGAATTAAATCAGGAATGCAAAAGTTAGATTGATGATGTAAGTGAGCAAATGATTCCACATAGGAGAGCATCTCGATTTGGGTGTTTGGTTCTTTGTTTCCATCAAAACCACAGTTTCCTTCATAGCCCTTTTTGTCCTATGGGCTTTTACGTGTTGTCTTAAAACAAAACAGCAAAATTCTTATGTCCAACTTTCCATTTTAGCTTGTTTCAAGAGCCCTTGTAACTGCTTTTTCAGATGCTGCTCCTTTCACTTGGAATGGCTTCTCCATTACATCCTCTGGATGTTCCAATTTATTTAAAAACCAACATCTAAAATCTTTCTCTCATAAGTCTCCCCTTTCCTGGAGACTCATTTAGGTTTCTTCAGCACTTATGAATTCAATTTTTTCAGTTGCTTCATAAAGGAATCTGTGTGATCAAAAGGAAAGAACATGGATGGCAGCCTTAACAGTTTGGCTCATTGCTACTTCTACTTCTAACCTCAGAGACAGACAGTGTTCTCATCCAGAAATGGAGCTAATCGTACTTGTCTTTCTGGGATGTTGTTTGTTTTCTTCATTTGCTTATCTTTCTTTGATTCATTCATTTAGGACATGTATGGGGCACTCTGTGTCAAGCCCTCTGCTAAGGCCAGGGTGCCAAGACAGTCTGTGCTGTCACAAAATCTGTCATCTATTAGGGGATGTTAACCTTGAAGCAAGTAGTTACAAGCATGACCACTGTTTAACATCCAAGCCCAAACAGGATGCCCCAGGAGCAATGCAGGGGAGCAGCAAGCAAAAGCTATCAAAGTATTCCTATTTTTGCAGGGTGGGGTACTGAGACTAGTCATGAGCAGCTTTGCCCAACAAATACACAGTGATTTCATGGATGTTTTCATAAAGGATGAGTAGGTGAGGGAGGGGGAGGCCATGCTTGGCTGCCATTCACAGGTCCTCCAAATCTTTTACCAGTGCTTCAGTGTCCCATTCTTCTCAGCCTTTGACAGCTCTGTCCAACATCAAACACATGAGCCCACCTGCATCCTACTCAGGTAGAGACAGGAAGTTTGTCTTCCCTTCTCTGGGATCTTGCCACTCCTGCTTCTCGGATACTTTCCTTTTATCCCTATGCTGTGAAATACTCTTTTCTCTGCCATATTGACCACCTCTGTCAAAGATCAAAGAACTCAATCTCTTTAGAATGGGCTTTTTTACAAAACAAATAAATGCCACTTCAGTATACACATAAAACACCTTTATCTTTTGGGTAGATGAGCACCAAGAAGCTGAAATAACCACTCTTTTCTAAGAGAATGTAGTTCTCATTTTACCTGCCAATTTATTTTTTTAATCTGCTGCCTTACCGTAGTCTCACTCATGTACACTTGAACTTATTCACCTTTGTATCACTAGCACACCCGAGAATCCCAGGAAAAATACAGGGTAGATATTTGATAAGATGGTATTTAACCAAAAGAATATACTAAAAATAATCAGAATCGAGCTTAGGTTACATATAAACAGCAATCAAATGCCCTAGAAATGAGATAAGTAAATATTAAGTACAACAATATACAATTAATGCTACATAGATACCTGGCAAGGATTAAATGCTGTCTACCTAGGAGGCCCAGAAAGGTCTAGTAAACATTAACACCATGTATGTTAAATTCTGAAGAATGATAAGGATTCTTCAGGTGAATGAGGAAAGAAGTACATTCTGACCTGAGGATTCAATATGTAGAAAGTAGGAAAGAATCTCACACCTTTGCATACGAACAGGTTGCGTATTGCAACTTGAACATAAGGCTGCAGATGGGGATAAGGCAGAGCCTCATGGCCTGTTTTATAGAGGGCCCATAAGCTGGACTTCATGTGTTGTGCAGCATTGAGGGGGTTTAAGCTAGAATGATTTGATCTGACTTGAACTTGCAGAAGGCAGATGAAAGAGAGGAAGAAAGAAAATAATTCTTAAAATATGCCAGAAGAAAATCTAAGTTCTGTGTTACTCACTCACTTAATCTTTATGTCTTCTATGCTCACAGTTATGTATCAGGGGTGTAGAGGAGATTATGAAGGGAGCAAAACCAGAGGCAATGAGAATAGTCTGGTTGATAAATGATGAGGTCTTGAAATAGGATTTTTCCGTAGTCTGGAGTAAGGAGTCCTGTCAGTGGGATTGACAGTTCTTGGACAGGTTGTCGGAGGTGAAGAAGAGGGAGGAGGCCCAGTTTTACCCTGAACATCTGGGAGTTTGACAGAGCCTTTCTCTGAAGTAGAGATGTAAGTGCAGGAGCAGATTTCTGGAGAAATATGTTAAGTTTAGGTTTGAACTTGTGGCATTTGAGGTTCTGAAGAAATATCCAGAAGGAGTGCCTTAGTTAGAATTGCCTGTCTCCAGTTCCTAAAGGTAGCAGTAGGAGATGTGTGTAAAGGAATTGTAGGTATTTGAGTGCTAGTTAAAACCAGAAGAGTTGTTGAAATGAAATAGGGAGTGAGGTAAGAAAAGAATTGGCTGAGCGTAGATGTTTGTGGAGTGGTCAGAGGAATGGGGCTTAAAGCAGAGGTGATTCTATTAGAAATGTTAAAATTCTTAACTGTGATAAAATGATGAGCCATCATAAATGTTCCATATTCACTGATTGTATGAGGCATTCTGATATGTTATGAAGTATGATGTGTACCATTTAAAACTCCATCTTGACTTTAAATTTAATGCTAACAAATAGGACTATCACCACATAGTTAATAGCTTCAATTTAGAAGGACTACTAAATATTATTTCTGAGATTCATGTCTAAAGTTATTCAAAGTCACTGAATTAATACTTTGCTTTTACATACATACCCTCAATCTTAACAAAGGTGGATGGACTGTATTTCTCTGTAGATTTGTAAACACAGTATTGTAGTTTCTGGTCAGTAAATGTCTATTGATGATGGTCTTTTTCCTATTGAGAAAGAAAAACCTGGCATAAAGTTTGACCCTGTGTTTCTCCTGCATATCTTTTTCTATCAGCATAGTTTATTTAAAATGTGATATGAATGCTGAGAATCGGACTGAATAAAAACCACCAGAAAATAAGTGCTAACAAAGCCTCCATTCACCAGTTTTATCTCCATAAGACCTACTTGATACTATATGAATTCTATGCTATGGAAAGCCATCTGAAGTAATCGGTAAGCCATTTGTTGAGAATGTTTAAAGGTACAATGGAAAAAATCATGGCAGCACCTAATTCCATTTGCCGAATGCCTATACTCCAGGCTCTGTGCAAACAGGCACAGTACATGCCTCCTCTCTTATCCTCACAACTGCGTGTTCCACTACTCTGAGCTACTTATGCCTTTTTCTGGATGGTCTTGTTTAAATTTTTTATGTCTTGACTCCAAGTGGAATATTTGCTCTGTATTGCTTGCCCTGCCTTCTCTTTGATGCCTCTTAATCTTTCATGACTTAGCTTGGATCCCAGCAGTCTGTGTGGTGGCTCCCTTCACAATTAAATCATTGGAAAAATACTGTGATATCAGCAAAATATTTGGGTGAAAAATCTCATCATTCTGTCCTAACATGGCAACTTCTTGTAGTTCCCCACCTTCCACTTCTTTTCCTCATGCATATGTATGCTTATATTCCCAAATGTACTATTTTGTATTCTACTTTTTCTTACACATATTTTCACATTTCTGTATAATTTTCATCATAATCATTTTCATCAAAAAATATTACTGTATTTCAGAAAATAAACCACACTTACTATTATGATGACACTACTGCTTGTTTTCTCCTGAGTACTTTTGTTGCAATTTAAGTTAGAGAGTAGAAATGTTTAGATACCTAAAGAAAACTAAACCACCTTTTATTTAGATAAAGTCACTTTTTCATAAAAGTTCTTTCAAATTCATTTAGCCTTCTGAACTTCTATTATGTGACCGGTTGAATGATTATCTCTGAGATTATCTCTAACGTCCTTTTAAGCTCTAACCAGTCTGTGACTTTGACTCTCTGAATGTAATAAACCTCTAAAGTATTGATAGTTTTTCACCTTTTTATGCCATACACCCCATTAAGAATGTGGTGAAAGCTCTGAGCCTCTCCATTTAAAAATGCCCTCTGTATAAATACATGAAATGCCTCATGCAGTACCATCTGGGGACTAAGAATCTTGCCCTAAGCGCAGGAAAGAAAAATTACAGAAATAACATAGAAGTCAGAAAGCATTTCATATCTGAGAGGTGGTGGGAACGATGTGGCTCCTTTTACTCTAATATTGCACAACCAAGAAAGTAGAAAATGGGCAGAAATTCTGAAAAGTGTGCATAAAACATTCTGGAAAGTTACATAAAATATTGACTCAATTGAGTTTAAAATGTTTGCGTCTGATCTGGTTATTTCATTTAAAAGAATCACTGTAGTCAAAAATGGTGGTGCTTAGAGTTATGCATGGGGAGGGGAAAATGGGCATGATCACAACTGACTGGATGCTTCCTTAAAATATGTATTAAAAGACTAAATATGCTCCCTGGATTTACTGTACATTATTTAAAAATCTATTCGTGGATTTTGTTTCCCCTATGTAAGCAGGCAGATGCTAGCATTCTGCCTTAAGACTGATGATACCACCCTTTTTTTCTGGGACCTTCTCTTTAGCCTTAAAGATAGTAGATCCTGCTTTAAAATGCAATTACAGTGGGGAAATGATGTAATGTTGAATGAACGCCATTACATATGACTTGCATTTTATGCTTCTAGTTGAATGGTTTGGATTTTTTCTGCTGAGTTAAAAAAGAGGGTATTTGGGGAGGAAATTAAGCAGCATCTCATTTTTTTAAAGCTGTGGACTATATTTGCATTGCAATTTAGATGTTTAAAGGAATGTCATGAGGTTGCTTTAGCTCTGGAAATGACCAGGCTGAGATAAGAGAAGACTGTCAGCTCTTTTCCAGAGGGCTTTTTGTGTTAAAAACTCTTTGGTGGATTCTTCTAAGAGAAGCTTTTAAATGCCATGAAATCTTAACTTGGATTAAATTATGGTTAAAAATGAGCAATAATACCATAATTGGATATCTTTCATTATCTGTGGAAAATTCTTTTTTTATACTGACATTCTTGAAATGCTTAAATCTGGGCCAAAAGAAGATATTCATTGATCTGGATTCTAGCTAAATATTTGTCTGTTCAGTATGCCCCTCCTCCTGCCAAATCAGTTTTGGTTTTGAGTGGCTGCTTCTATGTCCTGAATAGACTGATTCACTCATGTTATCCTCCTAGTAACCCTATGAGGGTAGGTACTGTTATTATCCCCATATTTTGAAACAAATAAGGAAATTGAATCTTAAAAAAAAATATTTAACATGCCTTAGTTGGCACAGCAAGTAAATGATGAAACAGGAATTTAAACTCAGGCCATGTAGTGTAAGAGCCTTCTTTCTTATCCAGAGAGGCCAAAGAAAGATCACCTTAACAGCTGCTTTTATTTTGTGTTCAGTCAAAAAAATTCTGAATTGCTGCACTGTTCAGGAAACATCTTTAGTAATTCCACTAGTTAACAGTGACCCAGGCAGAATATCCTGACACTAGCCTCAAATAACTAAATCAGTGCTAAGTTTATTCACTGAATTGAGCAGATATTTTTTTGAACGCCTATGATACCTGAAGCCCTAGGGATACAAAGATGTCTTAAAGGCCAGGCCTTGGTCTCTGAGGCGCTCTCTTGGAGAAGCAGATATAGAAACCAAGAGGTATACTTGGGGTAATAGGTACAGATGCAGGGAGGGCACTGGGGATGAATGCGTCATTATGGTTGGGATCTTAAGTGTCCCCCAACAGCTTGAGTCTTAAAGACTTGGTCCCGAGTTGATGGCATTATTGGGAGGTGCTGGAACCTGTGAAGAGGTGGGATCTAATGGAGGGAAATAAGATCATCAGGGGTGTGCCCTTGAAGAGGGTGTTGGGACCCCAGCCCTCAGCCCCTTCCTCCCCCCCCCTCTTTCTCTCTTTCTCTCTCTCTTTCTATATATTTTTTTTTTGTTTGTTTGTTTGTTTGTTTGTTTCCTTCATGGCTGCCATGAGGTAAGCAACCTCTTCTGAAACACGGTCCCCACCATGATGTTCAACTTTGCCACTGAATCAAAATAACAGGGCCAAGAGAGCATAGGCCAAAACCTCTGAAACTTTGAGCCTTATGAGTTACCTCAGGTGTTCTGTCAGTGACAGAAAGCTTACTAACAAATGTGGGGTTTTTTTTACTCATTCATATTTCATGAATATATTTAATTTTGTTACTCTTAAAACAGACACGTGGTATCTAATTCTAATAGTATGCAGTGTTACACATTTATATACTGAAAGTGTGTGTATGTAAAGTTTAATTAATTTTTCTTGCCTGATGCCCACTTGATTCTTCATTAATCTTTGAAGTTTAATAACCTCACTAAAGTATATCTCTCTTTTCCCCTCCTGGGACATATTTTGCCTTTTCAGTCTGTAGATCATAAAGAGGATAAAGATTATGTGATTCATAAGGGAAAATCAAGAATTAAAAGTCTTTGGCAGTTTCAAGTGCTTAAGGAATAAATGTTGAACTTTTGAGGCATTTCTGGAGGGAAGCGGGAATAGGAAGAGAGGCCAGTGGATATTGCTAGAGTAGGCAGTTTGAAACATGATGAAAGTTTTTGGATTTAAGGGACTGCTTCCTAGGCCAAAAATCCTCTCCCTCCATTAGTCCCTAAAATTCTACCATTAATATCTTACATATCAAGGCACTTTGCCCCAAATTATGTTCCATTGAATTCTATTATTTTGCAAGATGTTTAAACATATTCTAGGCAGTGGAAAGAGTTTCACAAGCAAATAGACAATAGGGTTAGAAAATACAACTAATTCCATTCTTTGCAATTCATTACATCTGCTAAGAAGTTCCCTTGTAAGAGAAAAAAAATCCATTCAGTTCTAATTAGCCCAGCACCTCACAACTTAATTAATTAATTAGTTGGTAGTAGTGGGGAATGAACCCAGGAGTGCCTTACCACTAAGCTTCAACCCCAGCCTTTTTAAATTTCGTAGTTTGAGACAGGGTTTTGCTACATTGTAGAGGCTGACCTTGAATTTATAATCCTTCTGCCTGGGCCTCCCAGTTCACTGGGATTACAGGCATGCACCACCACACCCAGGCACTTCAGGAATTTATGTGCTCATAGAATCCTTATTTTTTCATGGAGTATAGGATTAAGGTATTATTTCTCTAAGCAATCTTCTTTTAAAACTCAAGTAAATCTAAAAGAGGTTAATATTTGATGATAGTGGTGGTAGTGATAACATATCAATGATGTAGTGAGATAGCATGTATGTCTTCTATATCTTAGGTACAGATCTAGAGTGGCTTTGCATCTATTATGTCATGTAAATGCTATACCTATAAGCTTCCTTGTTTTACAGATGAAGAGATTTAGTCTTAACTGAATTACATAGCTTTTTCATGATTAAAAAACTAGTGAATGACAGAGACACAGCCTAGAATCACTTTCTCTCTAGGACAGCAAACTAAGAGAAGGGGGTCTGGTGAGTTGAAGTTCTGATGGAAGTTGAGGGCAAGGAGAAAGACTGCAGTCCTCAGACATTGGGGAGCCATGTGAGTGTGGTCAGAATTGGAGAAAGAATGTAGCAGAAGAAGAGGAAAGTGGCAGAGGGTTGGGGACAGGGGATTCACCTGCTTTCCAGTGTGGTCCAGTAGTAGTCTCTCGCACAAGGAATGTTTAAAAGATAACAAAGCAAAGGAACAGGATGCAGGTTGGAATTTTGCTTCTCCAAGTCAGCATCAGACTGAACAATGCTGACATGTCAGAACAAGTCAAAATCCCTTACAAGTAAAGCCAGCAGGTGGTGACGTCTGTACTGAGGGGCACTATTGATATCCACTTCCATGTAATGAAGCCACCATCTTCAGAGGGCCCATGGCAAAACTCCCCTCCTGACATGGACACTACAGATTGTGTGAAATCAAAGCAAATTTGTAAACCAGATGTATTTCAAAGACCCTGGCTGGATTTTCTTGTAGTGCTTTTGTGCAGTGTGCCATATTTTATTTGAATATGACATGTGATGCTCTTAATACACACCTACCCTTTTCAAAATATTGTCTTGGTTCATGGGCTGGGATATGGAAGGATATGCCCCATCTTACTATTTTCCCCTAGTAGACAATTCATTCCTAGAATAAGAAGGGGACAGAGAGGGTGGGAAGCTGTCCCCCCCAAATCTCAGAATTAGAAACCTACAGCTCACCTCCACTGTTCATCTGTGTGCTCAAGTGCCTGGCACCTGTGCCTTTGCTCTCCTATCTGTTGACAACTTCCTTCTGCCCATGATATTTGACCTTTCACCATTCTGCATCTCATGAAAGGCATCAGCAGCAAAGCCAGGACCGAGGTCCCCTGGCTTTTATTATTGTTTCCACTATATTATAAAATCTTCTTTCCTAAAAAATAAAAAAATAATAATAGTATTTAAATATAGCATAGCCTGTTTAATGTCCTATCAGGCTGATTTGAAAGGGGCTTTTTTATCTCAAGAACAAATGTTCTGTGTATCAAAAATATTTGCAACAAGGAATATCTGATACAATAAAATTCCAACAGAATAAACAGATACATATATCTTCTGGGTTTCTTTTCATTTTCATTTGACCTAAAATACTCAGCTCTACAATCTGATGGAAAAAAAAAAAAAAAAACAGGATGGCAAATTCACATCCCTGCACCAAAACTAGCATGTATTCAGCCTGTCAATGACAAATGAGACAACAAGCAAACAGTAAATTAAGAACTTAGTATTAACAATACCTCTACTGGGGCTTCAACCTTCCCTAATTAAGAAGTCTTAAAGGGAGATTTGCATTCTCTGTTGATGTTTACCTCTGAAACTTTGAACAAAACAGTGTAAGCAGAAGATACCCTAAGGAACATTTTTGGAAAATCCCACAATTGCACTGAGTCACACAGATGAAATGATTTAATTAGCTTGGATAATACTATCCTTCTGAAGCATCTGAAACCTACTCATGAAACTCATAAAAAGCCTTGTATTTTCTAGCACATGTGAAGTATAAGGGTGCTTAAGAGCCTACTGTGAAAGATTTGCTGAGTCTCCCTTGGTGAGCGTACTATTGCCAGAGTTATAAGGAAAAGAGGCTGTTTATAGTATCATACAATTGTCAGTGTCTTCATAGAATTGGGAACTGGAAAGGTATCATAGAGCTCTTCTAATCTGGACTCCTTTTATAAAGGAGTGAACCAATTCATAGGTTGGCTATTCACTCAGTGAAGGTCCCACAGCTAGCTTAGGCGACAGGTCTAGGGCTGGAATCCAGACTGCCTGAAAGATAAAGGGAAGTTCACAGCTCTTTCATCCCACCATACTGCCTGGCTTGTGTTTGATTTGCTTTTCAATGTGCAGTCAACTTTGTTGATTGAGCTAGTAGCGGGTAAGTGACTTCTCTATATGATGTTGTTCATTTCTACCCATGACCCCAAGCAATTCACTAGTAATAGTAATTCTAAGCATCACTTTCACTTGAACCCAGTGATTTGGGCAATTTGGGCTGGCTTTTCCTTAGTAAAGAGATTCTCTCCCTTCTTGCATGAGTTTTCACTGAAGTGACTTGTCAAGAAAAAATGAGAAAAAGGCCCATGAAGAGACATACAGACAAACCTCACTGCCTCCCTGAACTCAGCTCTCTTGTGCTCAGTTTTATCTATTACTATTTTAAATGTTATAATCCTAGTGGCTACTTGAGAGTTGTAGTACCTCAGTGGTGATATGTTTTTTTTTTTCCTCTTTTCATGTGTATACTTGTGGCCTCCCAGATAAACTGAGAATTCTTCCACTGCATAAGTGCTACAACTTTAGAATTTTACTGGATAAGTGATATAATTTCAGAGTTCTGAAAGATAAGCTGTTAGGTTTGAACAATATGAAATTGCTGGGTTTTAACATATTTTATCTACAAAAATCTTACTAGTCAGCCTATAATCTCAGCTACTCAGGATGCTGAGGCAGGAGGGTTGCAAGTTTGAAGTCAGCCTTAGCAACTTAGAAATACCCTGTCTCAAAATAAGATAAAAAGGGCAGGGGATGTAGCTCAGTGGTAGAGTGCTTGCCTAGCACGCATGAGGCCCAGGGCTCACTTCTCAGTGCAAAAAAAAAAAAAAACCTAACCTAAAAAGCAAAAATCAAATAAGAAGATCATATATATGTTAAAATGTCATAATAGCTGATAAATACAATTCAAGAGGTTCAACATGGCTAGAAACCAAAGTGTAAATAAGCCATTTTCTTACTTTTGTCAAATTGTAAGCCAACAGGTAGTCTTGTGCTCTGCCGGTAGGAACATTCATTAATGCAACCAGTCAGCAATGGAAATGAAAATATTTAAATGCAGTGTTTTTCACTTATAGATATTTATACAAGGTAGTACTCTAATATGTGAATAAATACTTCCATGCAAATATGTTCATCACAGTTTGTTTATAATAGCAGAAAATTGGAAACAAACTAAATATCTAATAATAGGGGAATGGGAAGTTAATCATGATACATTCATATTATGTAGTGTTATGTAGTAATTAAAATATTTACCAAATGTTTTTAATGACACTAAAAAATGTCTAGAATCAAAAACAAATTGTTCAGAATAGTATATACATTGTGATCCTAATTATGTAAAAAAAATAGTTTATAGTCAAAGAAAAAAAGAGACACGAAAATGCACCAAAACATTGACAACTGTCTTGACTTGACAAAAAAACTTCCTTGCACTTTTCATTTGTTATGCAATTAACTTGCATAAGTGTATTGGTTTATATTGTTAGTATATATTGTAAGAATGGATGTTTATAATATGGGAGGACATTTAAAATAATTATTGATTGGACACCAATTTATTCAAAGTCAAGTCCATCACCCTGGTCAAAAGTTATCATGCTCACACAGAATCATGGACGCTTTTATCTCTGTTTCCCAACGAGTGTTGATGTTATGAGTCTGGGGCCACGCTGAGAGTTACTATTGTAGACAGTCACTTGAAGGGATGGCCCCGTGGAACAAACATGTTCCTGGTATCCTCACATATTCATGGCTGCTATCCTCACCACAGCCTCAACAGCCCAGCGACGCTTCTGCTTACTGGGACAGAAGCTCTTCTGAATGATGCCTGGGTTTAGTTAAAATGCAGCTGAGTGCCAAGGCTGTCTCTCTGTTACTAGACTCCAAAATGGAAGTTTGGGATACAGTTTATTCACTGTCCTGTGTGTGTCTACCCTGAGGACCCAGAATTGTGCCTTTCCTTTCTGTCTCCCCTTCACCTAACAAAATATCTGACATAGAAAAAAATGTTCAGCTATGTTGTTTAGTTTATTGGATGAATGAAGTAGTGAAGAATGTAGTTTTGAAATCATAAAAAATGAATTAGAATTCTGTCCCATTAACTGCCTATGATATGATGTTGGATAGATTACTTAGCCTCCTGGTGTCCCGGCTGCTTATCGGTAAAATGATTTCATGGGATTGTTGGATAATTAAATAGTTAAGACACTCGTTTTAAAATAGAATTAATAAGTGCTCACAGCTGTTGTTACTTTCATACAGGATTACCTGCATTCTAATGTTTTTTTTTTTCTTTTTCAAAACAGAAAAGTTATTTGAGTAACCAGCCAACAAAACACAACAGCAAATCTTTCAAGAGAGGGAAATCATGATTATTTTATTAACTAAGGAAACTTAAGGACTGTAGAACAAATAGTTATTTAAAAGCAATACAACAGGTTTCTATTGTACATTTCTGCTTTTAGTGCCCCTCCCAGCCCCAGGATTTACCATCTGGGGTACCTCTCAAAATAAAGTGTTGTAGTCTTGTCTTGATATTTTTGTCTCCATAAAGAACAAAAATCTTTGTGCCTGGATGAAAAGTGTTTCTTTTCTTAATTTTTGTTTTGGCACAGGGTCTGGCACAATTGCCCAGACTGGCCTCAACTTCACAATCTCCTGCCTTCTGAAGAATTTCTTTACCTTGTTACTTTTGGCCTTTGTCTCTGATGTGAATGGTGACAATAGTGACTCCCTTAGGGGTTAGTTGTAAAGACTGTATGAGGAATTATATGGAAATAAATGAGCAATGTCCGAGGCACACAGCCAATTCAACCTAATAAATGTTAAATCATTTTATTTTCCTTCCTCATTTTACCTTCTTCTCATCCTTCTGCATCCCACATTTCTAGATAGTTTTCAAATATTGGGCAGAAATCAAGGTAGTATTTCTACTAGGATTGGTAAACATTTTCATAAACTACCCTAATATTTCACAAGGTAAAATAATAATCTTTTTGGTACCCTTGTCATTAAACAAAAGAATATGATCTCTAAGAGGGAATCCATCCAGGGGCTAGGGATGTGTGTGGCTCAGTGATAGAGCACTTGCCTAGGTGTGGGACACCCTGAGTTCAAGTCCGAGTACCAAAGGAAAAACAAGAAAATAACTCTGGAAGTTAATTCATCCTCTCAATACATGAAACCCTCTTCTCTCTTACAGAAGAAGTTTGTGTCTCTTTCATTATGGCTTCCTGGCATTAGGGAGGATGCCAGTGGCCCTTGCTTGGGAGCCTCCAACAGCTGTATCTAGAGAACTAGGTATTTTTTAGAGGCAGATGTGCCATTGGATATTGTTTGATTTGAGCACTTCAGTTTAAAAAGTTCTTCATCCAGAAAAGCTGATTTCCTATGAAAGAGTTAAGAAGTAGACTGTATACTTCGTGTGTGTACAGTTGCCATTAATTTTCTTTTTTGGTAATATTTGAAAATAAGAGAAAGTTGTTGGTTTCAAGTGCACTGAGTAACTTTTCCTGATGTATTGTTTTGCCATTTGCTAACCCATCTTGGAGTTGCTTAATACTGATGAAACTTCTGCTAATCTAGAGAGTGATGATATCTAGTATACATTTATACAGACCTTTGTTTGCTATGTGACATGGGGAAGGTAGTGGGGAAGACAAAATTTAAAATCCAAAGACCTTGTTTGAAGTTCAGGTTGTGCCACTTACTAGCTAAATGATCTTAAGCAGGAAAGTTAACCTTTTTAAATTACACTCACTGTGTCATAAAATAGATATAACTCACTAGGTAACTACAGTTGTGACTGTTGGCCAAGTAAAATTGGGAGACAGTATTTATAACCTATGAAGGTATGTGGGACCTCCACTGGAACGTGGAAGTAGGCTACTGATGCTCTCTTTCTTATATTACTTGTGAAAATAAAGTTTTCTGTAAAATAAGAATATCTTGTTGCTTTGGGAGAGTTTACATTTTGATTTAAATGTAAATTTAAATGGGAGTGTTCCCTTGATTTCAGAACTTCCATTTAAATGGAAGTGACCCCTAACACATGGTCATGACCCCTCTGTCTTTTGATTGGTTTAGACTGGTTTAGATGTAACATCATGCAAAAATTTTAAAAGCTGATGGGTGGAGATGTAGCTCAGTCCTATAGAGTTCTTCCTTGTGTGCATAGCATCCTAGGTTCAATAATCATCATCACCATCATGTAAATAGTTGTTTTTTTTTTTTAATGTAGACTAGATCAGATTTTCATATAGCCTGTTCTCCTTTTGAAAACCAGAGATTAATAGAATACTTCTGTGGATGGTAGACTCAGGAAGCAGAAGTTATCTGTTTGTCTCCAGATTTGCTCTGTTACTTTGTTTCTTGATCACTAAAAAACATATTTTTTATGGGTATAGGAAATATATTTTAAGATCTTTGTATAACATACATTATGAGGCAAAAATTTGTACTTATACTTATTTTAGAAATGACCTAATTAATTATCCCATCATTTTTCTTTGCTCAGTGTTAAATAACAGCACATATCTGAAACATTACCTGTGGTCATTCTTCTCTCCTTTGGTAGTATATCTGGACTCAGCATTGCATGCAACTTATAGGTGACTGGTCTTCTTTTGTAAAGACAAAGTTCTTCCTACTAGGGAATTATGTAAAATCAATTTTTTAAAAATATGGCTTTGTCTCTCCAGCTTAGTGATATGGCCTCATAAAACTGAAGTGGGATGAATTCTGGTAAAGTTCAGTGGGGCTTAAAAAACAAAATCAACTCAACTTTTAGCAGTGACACAATCAATTGCATTCACCAGTGCTCTTCCTTTTTTGCTTTGCTTTCTTTTCCCTGAATATGACTTTTAGGAGGCTTGTATTTAGAACTTCTATGCTTATAAAAAAGAGAGAAAGCTTTATAATTACTATGTAAGAACTATGAAGTGGGAAAGAATACATTGGCAAGGCATATTACAATTACTTTGTCATGCATCTGGTTATGTTGGCATATTTGTTTAATTAAATTCCCTGCTAATTATAACTGTATGTACTTGTGTTAATTATTATTTGCTTAACACAGGCAATAGCATAATTCTTTAAAGGAAAGCAACTCGCTTTTTATTTAAATTAAATTCCAATTTAATATGCTTCCTAAAATAGTAGTAGTGACATTTCATTAAAATAGCAGTTAAAAAATATTTATCTACCTCAATGGAATCTGGACTGTCTAAAATTTAACAGAGTTGTTTTAATATCAAGTCATAATTGAGGATCTTAAAGTTTTGGAATAAAATGGTTATTAACATCACCAAATCCTCAGCTGATGGTGCACATGCTCCATCTACCAAAGGATTTCCACCCTTTAAGGAGAACTCTCTCTGGCCTACAAACCTCCTCATCACATACTTCAGAAGAGAGAGGAAGGGAAACATGTTGGCAGTGATTCTCAAAAACCCAACAAAGTGCAGTTCTCCTTCTGATCCAGTCACTGATGCATTTGTTTGAGGTCAGATTGCCAAGATCAGTTGGTTAAAGTCACTCACCCAGATGCATTGTATAGTTGTACACTTTCTCAAGGTTCCAAATCTTTCATTAAAGTTAAAATCAGGTTGCTGGCCAGGCACACTGGCTCATACCTGTATGTAATCCAGCTACTCAGGAGGCTGAATCAGAAGGATGGCAAGTTCAAGGCCAGCTGTAGCAGCTTAATAAGGCCCTCTCTCAAAATAAAATAAAAAGGACTGGGGATGTTGCTTAATGGTAGAGTGCTTGTCTAGCATGTGTAATATACTGAATTCAATCTCCAGTACTGCAAAAATTAAAATTAAAATAAATCAGATTCCCAGTGGAAGTGGGTCTTTTCCATTTTATTCTCTTCATCCTCTCTGTTTCAAAATTCTTCTACCTCTGTGTCTCCTTCCCTCTATCTGTTGTCAGATACTAGACAGTTTTAAAAATGTCCCCTTTCCTCTTAGCGTAGAGCTGGGAACTCTTATCCACATAACTGCCTATTTGCTGTGTGCATACTTACATCTATGTAGCAGGGCTTGCCTCCTACCTGTTCTTTTCCTTCATTTGGTTTAAAGGTACTTTTTCTTTCTAAACTGCCAATTTTAAAATTTCACAATCTATTCTTCTTAATCATTCTCCCTAATTCAGATCAAAAACTCTTTTTTTTTTTTTTTTTTTCTGTTTCAAGAGCTTGATCTTTGGTTCAGAAAGAAATGAGTTTCAAATATGCCTCTTCAGGCAGATGGCTAATTTTCTGGAGCCTGAATTCTTACTTGTAAGATGGGTTATCAGTGATGACTGCCATGTGCAGCTGGAGGGAAGGTCCGTGACATAACAACATAGAGTACCTTATTCATAACACTTCAATTAAACAGTGGCATGTTATGTGCTTATTGTATATGATGTGTATATGATATTTTAAACTGACTGTGTACACACAGCTGAATTCCTGTTCTCATATTCCCCCAATCTGTTTCAAGAGACAAGTACATTTACAAATGACATAAGATCTACTAAAATCAGTGATTTTCTTTTGAGTAGTTGAAAATCTTTTCAGCTGAAATGTTGCATGAAACCATATGAGACTTTTGTGGAACAGAGAAAGGATATCCATTCTCCATGAAATACAAGTTTCTTTTGTGTTTTTCCAAGTCACACCCTATAAAATTATGTAGTCTGCTTTCCATAATTTAAAAAGCTACTGAACCATGATTTTGAATTCACTTGCATAAATGAGTGCCCACTGTATGCTGGGCATGGTACTAGAGATGAAGATAATTAAGACATACCCTTCACCTGAAAGAATTCACAGTCTGGTAGATAGTCTCTTCCCACTCCGAGGTTCAATAATTCTAGATTCAAATAAAGATGTCAATAGTTATAGAACAATGACTAAATAGGATATATAATTATCTAAGGGAAATAGAGTTGTGTTTATCCATAAACTCATCTCAGGAGATTTCCTCAAGTGATGGTTTAAAAAATTTGAGTCTTGATCACCAGGAGTAGAAAGGGATCCCCAGATAAATGAAAACCTCTGGGCCTATCAAAGGCTAAGGAAGAAAGTTTATAATCCTGGATAGAAAACAAGTATATTGCTCAGTGCATTGATCTTTTCAAGTGGGAAAGACAGAACTCAGAAGTTAGAAATGAGATAGAATGAAAAAGATGCCACCTGTTGTCAGAGGATTTGAAAACAGCCTGGTTAATGGTCAGTATGGGTCACTATAGATTTTTTTTTTAATCAAGAAAAAGATGCTATTCAGAAAGAATATTATTGTCCATTTGGAGTTTTTTGTCATCTACTCCTCTCCCCCCGACACCCCACTCCGTGTCCGTTGACAACAGGCAATCAGAGCAGTTTAGGAGAGCATCCCTGGGGTATGTAGAACCTGTGGATCAATCTACCCTATCTGCAACAGCAACTGTGTCCTCTAGGAACCTGACAACAGTCTAAACTGCTTTTCAAGTTCAGACATCCCCAAGGTTAGAGAATAAACTTTAATTAGCAAAATGCAAGTGCTACAGTGTTTTCTGAGAGGAATTCCCCATATGAAGAAATTTGTACCTGGCCTATAGGAAAATGTTCTCTATTAGCTACATTATAACTCTTCAATTAATTCTATAAAATTTGATGCTGAATTTAGAACAGTAGTTCAGTTCAAGTCAGCAGATACTCTTTGATTGATTGCCACATATTAGGTACTTTTTTGGTTCAAGATGAAAATGGCCATGGCCCCTATTCTCAGGGAGTCCATAATTCAGTCCCAGGGTCATAAAAATAAGTATGTAATTTCAAGATATTGTGGTACATGCTGTAGAAGAAATATGAATAGAGGCTTATTTAAGCATAGAAACAAGGCTGTCCCATCAGAGGCCATGACATTTAAGCTGATATTTTGAGAATGAATTAGGAATTAAACAGAAGATATAGGGAAGACCCTCTTATTGTTTAGATATGAGATGTCCCCCAAAATCTCATGTGTGAGACAATGCAAGAAAATTTAGAGGTGAAATGATTGGATCATGAAAACTTTAACCTAATCAGTATATCAATCCACTTGAATGAATTAACTTGTAACTGTAGGTGGGTAGAATGTGACTGGAGGAGGCTGGCTGATCACTGAGGGATGATTTATATTTATATTTACCTTTGGGGATTTATATTTTATCTCTGGTGAATGAAGTTCTCTCTCTCTCTGCTTCCTGGTGCCATGTCCTGAGCTGCTTTCCTTTATCATGCCTTCCACCATGTTGTTCTGCCTCACCTTGGGCCCAGAGCAACAGATTGGTATGTCTATGGACTGAGACCTCTGAAACTACAGGCACCAAATACACTTTTTCTCCTCTGTGTTGTTCTTGTCAGGTCTTTTGGTCACAGTGGTGAGAAAGCTGAACAAAACAGATGTACTATGTGCTTCCTATTGTAATGGACATCTGATGCATCAGAGACTAGGTTGGCCACACGCAGGGCCATGTAACCATATATTGGCCAAGTATTAAACCTCTCTGAGCATTACTTTCCACATCTGCATTTAGTGTTTGCCACAAAATCCTGTGAGAGTTAAAAGTGAGAATAGATGTGAAGAGGCTAATTGAGGTCTGGTTTATTGGTTGTTCAATAATATGTTGGTTTCTTTTTGAATGTTCATAGTTCAGCTGTCATTGTCAAGGCAGCCAAATTTTGGTGTTTGATAACAGCTGAACTTGCCAAGTACGCACCCATTGGTTAGGCTTCTAAGAAAGGAAGTTTCACTCCCAGTTAATGCAGCATTTTTCTCAGAGACTTTGAACAGACATATTTTTGATCCATCAAATCTTTCTGTCCTGGGGTTGTGTCTGGTTTTTATTCCAATTTTAAGGTCTGTCTGCACACATTGTGCCTTAAGCCATGTAGCAGGGAGAAGGACAAATGATTTTTTCTTTTGAATCCCTTTATTAACAAGTACTGGGAGTAGTTAACATTTATTTAAGAAAGAAAAGACGTACTTGAGAGAACTTTTAGTTATTTTCTAATGAGGGAAAAAAATCTCTAAATACAATACATCAATCTTGTTTCCTCGATAACAAAGCAAACCTGAGACAGTTTTGAACTTTTCCCTTATTCCCTTTATCATGAATGTTTAATATCCTAAGGAGCCGATTTTGTTCAGAATTAGCTTCCAGGTTTGAAGGACTGTTAGCAATCACCACAGGGAGCCTCCCACTTCGATTATATTTGCCATCTTTTATTCCAGAACAAAATCATTTCCCATGTAGTTATAGCAAGTGCCTTTGTTTCATCAGCCTCATTGCCTGTATTTTAAAAATCTTCACCTTTGCCCCACATGAGGTATCAGGAAAGTAACCAAGTTTATTTTGGGAAAGAGTAGCTCTTCGGTAATCTTGGTGAAATCAACATATATAGCCTGTTATACCTATAAAATGCCACCTCAATCCTTCCTGTCACTATTTCAGTCACATCATAATCATTTTATAGTCATAATATTAAAAAATAAAAAATTAACTTTTTTTCTTCATTTAACACGTGTCAACCACTTAGCACATGTTATTCTATTTATCTTTATGGTGGTCCTTTCAGGTAGATCCTAGAGTGATATTTTATCTATGCAGAAAGTGAAGGCTCAGGAAATTAAGAAGTTGCTGATTATCATGGAGCTGACAGAATTCTCTGATTCCAGAGCCCCTGCTCTTGAACACCAGGCTATGCTACATCTCTTTAATCCTTCTGTGATGTTCCAAAGTAGACTCTCCATATGACAGATCCTACTCTAAATCATATTTTGATCTCTTGTGATAGTGCTTATTGGCTTATTGATAGTTTTGTTTATAAACATTGAAAGTAAGCTATAACCAGTGCAGATGAAGCTATTTATTCTGCAAGTTGCTAATAGTAAGCCAGTCATATCAGGTATCAAGGTTAAAAACAAACAAAAATATCTCTTGTTCTTGAGGAGGTCACATCTTATTGGGAAATTTACAAAAAAAAAAAAACAATCATATGTAATCCTTTATCCACTATTCCCAATTCTGAAATACTCTAAGAAATGAGTTTTTTTAATGTGTGAAACACTAGTACTATACCTGCCATGACCTGGTAGAAGACTCCCTGTGACCTTTATTTCTTCATCTTGGTATAATTTTCATACATGTATTTGGTTGTAAGGTGATACCACAAATTCTGCTGGAGTTGTTACATAATGCATAGTAAAAGCCCTGCATAACCTTTCTAAGATCTGAACTTATGAATTCTGAAGTAATCTGATCCTCAGGCTTTAGCAGAAGGGAATGTGGGCCCCTGCAGTGAGCAGAGGTGTGGTAGCCCAGTGAAAAGAGTGCTGTGCCTCCCCTGACTGAGTTTACGATTCATAGCAGAGAGACCTCAGGCAGTGCAAATAGAATTTGCTGAAGGGAGATGGCCATCTAGGTAGACCTGAAGTTCCAGGCAAGGAAACAGAACCATTAAAGAATATGGCAAGGGTCTATATGGGAGATGGGATTGGAAAGGCCATGTGGCACCAAGTTACAGAGGGGACGGTGTCATATGCCACAGGGCAGTGTACCATTTTTCTCTGGCCAGGTACTTGGGACAATGGGAAGGCCTTTAGAAGGCAGAGTCACCTCATCCAATTTCTGCTTTTTTTTTTTTTTAAGGAAAATAATTATATTAACTTTGAACATAAATTAATTTGGAATAATTTATGTGTGTGTATATATCCTAAGATGAAATGCGAAATAATTTTTTGTTCTTTTTAGTTATACATGACAGTAGAGTATACTTAGACATATTTTTGCAAATATGGAGTACATCTTATTCCAAATAGGATCCCAGTCTTGTGGTTGTATGTGATGTGGACATTCAGTGTGGCATATTTATATATGTACATAGGAAAATTAAGTCAGATTAATTCCATTGTCTTTCCTATTTCCTGCCCCCACTCCCCTTCATTCCCCTTTGTATATTCTATTGAACTTCTATTATTCCCCTCCTCCTCCCTTGTTGTGTGTTAGCATCTGCATATCAGAACTTTCAACCTTTGGGTTTTGGGGATTGACTTATTTCACTTATAATAGTTTTCAGATCCATCCATTTTCTGGAAAATGTCATAAAGTCATTCTTTCTATGGCTGAATAATATTTCATCATGTATAAATACCACTTTTTCTTTACCCATTCATCCATTGAAGAGCACCTAGATTGCTTCCATGGCTTAGCTATTGTGAATTGAGCTGCTGTAAACATTGATGTGGCTGCATCACTGTAGTATGCTGATTTTAAGTCCTTTGGGTATATATCAAGGAGTGGGGTAACTGGGGCAGATGGTGGTTCTGTGTTACACTTGTGGGTCCTGGGGGCTTTCACCATGGGGGGAAAGGGCACAGAGTTACGAGCCAAACACTGGGAGTCAGGTAAGTACGACCAGGAGTGAGCGACCAAGGACTCGTTTATTGTGGAAGCTGCATAGCCTTTTATTTGTTTAAGAGCCAATGAAATCCCCACACCACCTTGTACGACCCCAGCAGGACCAATCATAGTTCTCACCGTGGACTCACGTTTCCACCAATCAACACAAGTCTCCATTTCTCGCAACTGACAAGTTTCCAGTCCCTCAGTATGACCCACAGTTCTATTTTGAGAATTTCCTCTTGCTGCAGTGAGGAGGCTGTGCTACTGAACAAGGTCTGAAATGGCACATGTCTGTCATCCCAGCAACTTGGGAGGCTGGAGCAGGAGAATCTCAAGGTTGAGGCCAGCCTTAGCAACTTAGCATGACCCTGTCTTGAAAAAAAAGAAAAAAGTGGGGGTGGATGCTGCTCAGTGGTAGAGCGCCCTGGATTCAATAACCAGTACCTCCAAAAAAACTAAGTAATTAAGGTTTTAAAAATAGACCTTTGGCACTACAATTGTTTCATCCTGTTTATTTACCCCTGTAGATGGAAGATGGGAACAGACATATCGAATGAGAAGACTAAAATTAAGTACCTGGCAGGGTTATGCTTGTTCAATTTGCTGTCGGCCCATTTATTTATTTAATGAATATTTCTTGACCAGTTGCTTTAGTCCCAGGAATTTCAAAATTTGGGGCCATAACCAACAATATGCATACATTTAACTACCTGTAGTAGACTCTGATTTTTCTCTTCTGTCTGTTGCATTCCATTCCATGCTGGTTGTAACCTACAGTTTGGAAAACACTGGTTTGGTCATTATTAATAACACAAAATTAAGCAGATACAGGATTCTTCCTTCATGCCCAGAAATTCATAAATGATTGCAGATGTGCACTGCATCAATCTTAGAGTGGGCTGGGTAGGAGTTCCATACATGCATTATTTTCAGGATCTTACACAACTTCTATCCACTGTTGGTCTTTTGTCGTATTTCATCAGCCTCATTTGCTAATGTTCCTTGCTTAGTTGCAGAATGTCACGAATCCATTTGGAGAAGCTGATGAGTAATCTTGTGAATGGAAAAATGAACTGAGGGAAATTACTTACTTTCTATGTTGATACAGGCCCCATTTCATCTTAACCCCCTAGTTAGAGGACATCAGTAATGATTCTGTCTCTGCAACTCATTCCTAAATAAAATTAATTGGAAACTAGATAGCTCCCTAATAACCATGCTTGTTTTTGCATAATAGACGGAGAAAAGGATTAAATTCTTTGTTCTAATTAATAAGAATGAAAATAGAATTGCAATCCCATGGTATGGCAAAATGAGAGAAAATAAGGCTTGTAAGTAATTTTCATGGTTGTTTAGGAATAATTGTTTCATTATTGAGTTAATAGTTTTTACAAACAGCTTCCATTTCCATATCATATTTCTGCAGTCACTCTTTATTGAGATTGCCTACGCAGAAGATGACAAGGAGTTGTTTTAAATCCATCACTTGTCTAAAATATGAGTTCCAAAATAGTTAGGGGAGGAGGATGCAGCAGGAAAGAAAGAGGTACAGGAGGGAAATAAGGGGTCAGCTTGAAATCACTTGATTAATAAGACAACAAAATTCATTCACCAGCTTGTTTCAAAGGAGACTCTTATTATTCTGGAAAGAAATTAGACATCAGATCCCTCGTAGGCCCCAGGCTCTGACATGTGTTTTATAATGACAGTTAATTAGATACTGTCTGCAGCAATCATAGGCTGTCATTTCTAATACATTTCTGGGAAGTTGAAGGACAGGAGAAGTCACCCCCTCCCCATCTTCCCCCTTCCCGTAACTAAAATCGGTTGCCAAAATTAACTATGAATATATGAGGCACAAGTTCAACAATTATGCAGTCGTTCTGCACATTTACGTCTTCTATTTAGTATGTGCTCTGCATTCCAGGCTATGCTGGGCATGCATTTTGCAGACAGAGATGTTCCTGCAGCCTTGGTAATATTTAGGAACATCTCACACAGCAGCCTCTAACACCTGGTCTCATGGAAGATGCCACTTGTCATTGCAACTTGTGCATTAGAACCCAAAGCATCTTCCACACTGTCAAATTCAATCCACTCAGCCCCCCTCTTTACTAAAACAGAACTTGCAATGCATTAATTAAAGTTATTTCTGCTTATGTTTATAAAAACCTTACATTCAGATAACTCCTGTGGTAGCACTTAACCTAGATTTTTCATGGCCCCTTTTGCCAAACATCATAATAACAATGCAATAAAGAATAATTTTGAAGAAATAGCCATGAGGTAGAAACCCTGCTTATGTCAGTGTAAAATAATAGATTGTCAAAATTTTAAGGGTTCTTAAAAATTATCAAGTCTCGTTCTGTTACTTCACAAAGACATTTTAATCCCAGAATACTAAAATAATTTGCTAAGAGTGTGAGGTTAATTTCTTAGCAAGCCCGAGTTGGAACTCCATTGTCCTGAACTTTAGGCCATCATTCTTTCTCCTTAAGCTCAAATATCCTGATCAGTACAAGGGGTATAGAAATAATATGTATTTCACAGAGTGCAGGGAAGCCACTCTTCAGTTTTCTATAGGACTCCAAGCAATTCTGTTGTCCTCTGGTTGCTTTTACCAGTAAGTCATCATTTCCCAGGGCATGCCTGGAGCTCAACAGGCCATACAAAGGTTTTAGTCCCTTTCTGGTTGAAAACATCTTCTTTGACAGGTTGTCCACTATAATTCTGCTTTCTAGTTCAGCAACATGTCCACTCAAGTTGTGTGCAGAAATACAAGCATTTCCAACCCAGTTACCATAACTGATATCTCTAGGGCAGTGGTTCCCAAGCATGACAGAGTGAGAATTACCTGGGGAGTGTTTTGTTTTGTATTTTATTTTTTCTCTTGTTGTGTATTTATTTTTGCCAGACTGGGGATCAACTGCAGGGCCCTGCACATATGAGACAAGTGCTCTACCACTGAGCTATACCCCCAGTCCAGGAGAGTGTTTAGTATACATTCCAAGCTCCCCATCAACATCTGCATTCCTGGCAATTCCTCTTGAGAGAAGAACTCTAATACAGCAGATTTGGAGGAGGGCCTGTTAATCTGTGTATTTGCTAGGCTTTGTTCTATTTGTTTTTATTTTTTAGCTCCCTGGATAATTCTAGAGTGTGGTCAGATTTTAGAGTAACTGCCTGGAAGCTGCTGCTTACCAGAGCAGATCATACCCCATAATACAGCACCTTCCACAGCTGCTCAAACCTCTGAATCTGGATACGTTTTTGTGGATTCTTATTAACTTTTCCATTTTAGAGTTTGAATTCACAACAGTAGACTGACCATATAAATTCCCAGAAAAACTCGTGCTCCTTTCTTTGCCCTAATATGGTCAGGTATACACAAAGCTCCCACCTCCTCTATGAACACTGTCCACAACCCCTCTGACCTACGTGGATTATATAGTAGAGAACTGGTCTCTCTGAAGATAAGCCTGCTACCTGTTACCAATACAAAACATATCTGAGACTTGTTTTGTTTGATGGTGGTGCTTTTAATCTGAAACCCACCATCCTAATAGGTGGGCTGGGCTGGTATTAAGCCATTCTGTCTTACATGTGATTCCCTCATAACCAAAGACACATATTTTCGAAATATGTAGCTGGGATTAAGGATATGGTACATGGCCTTGAGTAATTATTCTCTGTGCAAAAGAAACTGGTATCAGATTAAGTCCTAGCCCTGACCACATTGTGTGATTCTCTACCCAACAAACTAACCAGCCAGGGCAGAGTCGGGAAGGTGTAAGATTGTAGGCCTTTAATGTCTCTGAAGACCCAAGCTGGTATCTTGAATTACATTCAAGCAAGAGCAGTGTATACACAGCCAGTTCCATATGTGTACCTATCATAGTTCATTTGCTTTCTAATTGAATGCAATCTCCTTACCAGCTGCAGACCCTTACTGAATAAAGATTTAAAGATGCTCCAGTAGGAGGGAGAATGACATTGAATAAAGATATTGAGAAAACAAGGCAGTCAAAGATAATGAGATAATATATGTTAAATTTTAGCAGAACCTGGCACATAATAAGCTTTTAATACACGGTGCCTCCAGTTGAGGTCATTACTATTACTCTTATGCCATTGCTTTTTAACTCAAGTTATTGCTGATATTCAGTGGCATATTGACCATGGATATTAAGCATAGAAAGTTGAAGGCATTTAACTTATTTTAATATATATATATGTGTATATATATATATATATATATCTACTTTGTTCAAGCCTATGTGCTTACTCTTTTTGTGTATATTATAATATATGGTCCTTAACTTATGGACCTTAGCTCTGAGTTTATATTTCCATTGGGTTTAGTGAATTAGATGTTTTGAGGTGAATTAGATGTTTTGAGGTGAATTAAATGGGCTGTATGAAGTTCATCCCTGGCTTATGGATAATTCACAATGTCAATTCAAAGTTTATGATTATTTTTCCCTAAGGACGTTAATCTTCCACTTAACTTGCCCCCACCACCACTTTATTAGTTGAATAAATAAGGATAAAAACATGGTTAACCTGACTAAAGTCTGTTGCCTCTAGCAGTGACCCAGATACATGGCAGTAGAAGGGAGCACTGCTTTTACCCCTGGGGCTCCAAGTCTAGGGCTTTTAAATGGATTTAACCCCCTATGGAGCCATAATTGTGGCAATTTTTCAAAAAGGTCGACAGTATTTTACATGAATTTTTTTTCTTAGTTTGTCTTGTCAGCAGTGAAGAATTGTATTTATCCTTTTAAATTCTTTACTGTGCCAAAGTTTCTTAATGTCTTAAATCTGAATTATGCCTATCCTTCAGGGGAAAAGCGGAAATCAACATGGATGAAATGCACAGCCTCTGTGTTAGGCTTTCATATCAATTAAAGGAGTGTACATTGATCATTTGCAGCTTGTGTCATGAAAAAATGACTCCCAGCCACCTGTTAGGCCATTCGATAAAGTCATCAATTTGACAATCCCACAGGGTGATGTGTAGACACCTAGGGTTCTAATCTGGGTACTCTATGTAGCATTGTCCTTATACTCTTGTTTTTAGTTTGTTGTCTTTAATAAGGGAGACAGGAGGTTAAATTAATGGTATCTTCCAAACTTGTAGCAGGGGCATCCAGCAGAGGGTATACAGCTACACTAATGCTACCTGGGATATGCTCTCCCTGTGGTTTTTCTGGGGATTCAGCATAATAGAGAGGACTATAACATAGCATGCTGTCACTGCAATGAAATACCTAGAGCAATGAACTTATAAAGTGGTTTATTTTGACTCACGGTTTTAGAAGTTCTAGTCTAAGACCCAGTTGTCCTGGGTGGGAGCATGTGGAACCAGGCTTACATCATACACCAAGAAGCCTAGAGAAAGAGGAAGAGACAGTGGTCTCACAGTCTCCTTTAAGGATATGACTCCTCAAGGCCTCCCACAAGATTCCACTTCCTTAAGGTCCACAGCATCTCCCAGGAGCACCACCCTGAGGACCACTTATACTTCATGGACTTTTCGGGGAGTATCATCCAAACCACTGTACATGGATAAGACATCAAAATGACTAAAAATGTATATGAAATCTCTTTCCCTGTCCATATCTTCTGCAGCTTATCCATAAATCTCACAAACCTTTGCATTCACTCTTCTGTTGTGTGTCCTAATTGCACAGAAAGAGGAGCTAATAAGCCTGATGTGACTGGCACCCTGAATGCAGATAAATCATGGCTATGACCGTTTGTGATGTTCTGGTATCTGCAAATAAGAATTGAAATGTAATGTTCTTGAGGCTTCAGAAAAGGATTTCTGGGAAATGTAGAATTAGGCTTGGTGCTAGAAAAGAACCACATCATCAGTACTCTAGAAGTAACTGCATCCACCTTCTTTTTGCCTGCAGTCTTAACTGGACTTAAATTCATTGGACATTCCTGGCTATTCTATAGATAAGAAGTACTCTTAAATTTAAATAAAAGGTAAAATGAGGTATTTATATATTTCTTGTTGGATTAGAATGCTTAAAGGAAATGGGAACTTCAAGCTATAAGTATTTGATTTTAAAGTCTAGCTTAGCTCCTGGGGGAAACTGAGTTTTCTAGTTGCCTGTCACACTGTCTTTATACTGATTGTCATAAATCTGTTTTGTAACTCCACCCTTTGGTTATAAGAATACAAATGATGTTGTCTCTATGTTGTTGCTAATAAAAGTACAACTCAGCATCTTCCTCAAAGGCTACTTTTCCTCCCCCATTCTGATGCTGTTAAAGGAAATGACAATGATTTGTACCTTAACTTCAGTTCTGTCTTAATTTACTATTCACTCATCTTTCAAGAGTTAATTGAACATCTTGTCTCTTGTTCCAGACATTTGGCAGGTGTTGCCCCAAGCCCAGTTCCTTTATATGGCAAAAGGGACTGCCAAGGCGGCTAATTGACCTTTTTGTGAATGAAGGACTTCAGAATGTGAATGATGAATCTTGGTCCTTTGTGAATGTGGACATGATTCATTTATTCTTCTCTAATTTTTAAGTTCATGTGTAATTTATGAAAAATTCAATTCGTGTTTGATTTGTGTCCTCTTAAATCATCAACATTATTTTTTAAGAGTTATCAAATGTTCAAGAGCTAACATTTGGCTCCAAGTAAGCCTATTCAAATGCCAAATAATTTGGATTAAGTTCAGAAACCTATTGATTTGGGTCTTCAAGTGGGTGTTCTTAACAAAATATGATATTCTGTGTTTTCTTTATGGCAGGTTGTGGGCCTTGAATTTGTCACCTGCTTTACTGATATCCTCCTAAGTCCTTGTGTCTAAGAATACTTATCTATAGTTCACTACCATGCTTAAAATATGAATCAAAGCTGCCCTGGAATGAGAAGACCCTTTTAGCCTTCTGAATTAACTAAAGTGACAAGAAAAGAGAACAAGAGCTTTCATTTTGTTCTAAATGTAGGGTGGCCTGAGGGCCAAGAAATTACTTAATTTATATTTTCAGACACTATTTTGTAAATATCTTTTGTTGTAGATATTTAATTAGACTGCTAAGATTACAGGCTTAAAGTGGTGAACTTTACTGTGATCTTTAATGATTCTTATTCAATCTGAAGGTGAATTCTTTGACCATAGTGTTTATCAGAATTTCTGTTGAGATTGAAAACAGTATACACTTTATTCTTCTCAGCCTCTGTGTGTGTGTGTGTGTGTGTGTGTGTGTGTGTGAGAGAGAGAGAGAGAGAGAGAGAGAGAGAGAGAACATGTTTGCGTATCAATTAAATTCAATTTCATTGGCTATATCTGCAGAAGGAATTATCATAAAACCTTGTTCTATACCCAGGTCTGATTAAGACAGTCTGACAGTCACATTTTGAACTACAGTTCATGGTAGAAATACTCCCTGCAGAGGGTCATGTAAGTAGCTTCTCTTCTAGAGCTGAGAAGTATTGTCACATTCTTCATGCATTTCTGAAGAAAAGGGCATATTATGATTTTTGTGGAATCAGAAATGTCCTGGTTTGTAATTGTAGCAGCGAGTGGTTAAATAATATAGACAAGACATAGTAGAATATACTTGGGAATGCAAGGCTTTAAAGTCAGGCTTTCTAGGTTCAGATTGCAGCCCAATCACTTATTAAATGTGTGAACTTCAGAAAGTTGCTAAACCCACCTGTGCTTCAGGTCTGTCATCTAGTATTTGGAGATGAAAGTGATGATCCTTTTGTAAGGATTGAGCTTGTTAATCCTTAAGAGTCTGGCACACAGCTAGCATACATGACATGCATATAATGTCTGACTATTCTTATGAATCATTATGAAGTTTGTCTTGGCACCATACCTTGCCTGCTAATATTCTGACCTCTGTGTTTCTGTGCTCTTTTCACCTAGTTGTCTATTGGCATTCACTCTCTAAATGAAGAGTGTCTCTGAAAGGTTTATGAAAGTATACTCAATTGATGAGAATTGTAGGCATTCCCCCAAGAATATTTTCATGTTAAGCAGGACACTGCCATAATGAAGGCAAAGAAAATGCCCAAAGTATTAAAAGTAAGGATTTTGACCCAAGTTGCCATCTATTCTGCATCTTTTTTTTTTTTTTTAAGAGACAGGGTCTCACTGAGTTGCTTAGGGCCTCGCTAAATTGCTGAGGCTGGCTTTGAACTCACGATCCTCCTGCCTCAGCCTCCCGAGTTGCTGGGATTACAGGTGTGCGCCACCGCGCCTGGCTTATTCTATATCTCTTGATTCTGATCTCAGTGGGGGTGATTAATGAGAACAAAATGTAAACCAAGTTTTTCCTGAATCTCTTGTTAACTGTAAGTGGGATTTGCTCTGAGACACACTCATTTTAGACTCCACTGGGGTGCAGATAGAATCAGCAGGCAGTGACTACTGGCTTCCTACCGTTATTCATTCAGGAGTTATGAATCTAACCAAACTTTCAGAACTGTTTTCCCCTTCATTCTGAGACAGAGCAGAAACAATACCCAGGCAATAATTACTTTATCTAATCCCTTATTAGTCTATAATATGGCCTCTGTCGTGTTGTTTTGTCTTTTAATTTAATTCTACCAAAATGCTAACAGCATTTCCCTTCTGATTTAGACTCACATAGGCTGCATCAGAGATTTTAAGTAAATTATTACAGTGTTAATTAAAATTTCATGGTCAGGCTCCATTCCTTAATAGATATGATAGGATTTGGCCTCCTCTGTATCTTCAAATAAGCAATCCTCAAACATCCTCTGATCTCGCCTGCCGCCTTAAGAAGATTCAATATAATGGAGGGATGATAAAGCAATCAAACAGATTCTATTGATTCATCTCTGTGAGCATAATTCATCCATCAGTGAGCACCTTAGATGCAAAATTACCTTTGGAATTTAAATTTCCCTTGTAGAGTCATATTGGAAAGGTAATTTTGTTTGGGTAGGCCACAGGGTTTTGCTTTTAGATACCGTAAAATTTATATCTACTTGCCATCTGCATTGTGTAAGTAAGAGGTTTAAATACTATGCATTTAATGCCCTTGTCTATAAAAGTGAGGGTTTTTTTCTTTTTAATGGCTTTCTCAATACTACTAACTCTTATTTTTGCTGCAGTGTTAGGTGAAAAGTGTGAATTTATGATACTATAAAATGCAAAGAGTAGAAAAGAGAAGGAGGGAAAGAACAATTCAACTGTCTTAGAAACTATGTTCCTTGAAACTTTTCAGAACTCAGCTAGGCCTTTGGATCATTTGGGAAATTCCAGTTATTGATTTCTTGATGTTCAGGTCAGAGGACTCATCCTGATGATTTGCTGATGAGCAGGGCTGTGTGTTCTGGGAGGTTAGAAGAGCAGGAGTTAGAGGCTGGAGAGATGGAGTTTGCTTCTCAAGTGATATTATGATAAAACTAATGGCCACTAACAGTTTTTGACAAGTAGTTATATTTTCATTTATATTCATCAAACAGTATCCCGAATGCTTTAGATTGAGAGTTAATATGCTTTTTTAAATAACCCTCTTTTCTTATTTGAAATACTTTTTTCTTCCTATAATTGCTTTCTAAGAATCTAAAAAAAAATCGCACTTTTAGCATTTTATTTAATGGTATTTCCAACTCCGTAAGAGCATTTTGTTTTGTTTTGCTAAATCTGGAAAGGGAAGCATGAATGCTGTGAGCAGCCTTGGCAATGTATTAGACCAGGAGTTCAAAGCCTATTGTTAAGAACTTATCATTAACTAGGCTTCTTCTTGCATACACACATATACATGTTTTTAATTGCCTTTTATATAAATAGAGACAGCCTCCAGCCTCATGATGAACCTAACAACTCTCCCAGACTCACCGTGAGTCTACCCAAGTTACTTTTTTATACAAATAATTCCTAGGAGCAATGTTTCTTTTTGTGTTGGAGTATGTAGTTTCATAAAGAATTCCACATTGGAGCTGGATGTGGTGGGGCACACCTGAAATCTCAGTGACTTGAGAGGCTGAGGCAGGAGGATCTGAAGTTTGAGGCCAACCAGCAAGTTTGAGACTTAGGGAACTTAGTGAGGTCCTGCCTGAAAATAAAATAAATAGAACTGGGGATATAGCTCAGCATTAGAGCACTTGCCTAGCATGCCTGAGGCCCTGGGTTCTGTCCCCAGGTACTTCAGTTAAAACATGAATCAAAGAATCTTACATTGGACCAGAGTGGCCCTCAAGTGTGCTTAGCACATGTAGTCATTGACTAGGGACAAAACTGAAACAAGTATGCCTGGAACAGGACTGTGGGACTCCAAAGATGTGCTCCAATAGGCAATCAGCTTGCTCCCTGTAGTAAATTTTCTTGACCAGAGATCCAAGAGGGACGCTACCATGGCTACCACAACTCCTGTTAGCATGGTGGTAGTTTTAAAATGAGGAATTGTGAATTTGTGCCTCCTGAAATGTAGTGAGTATTGGTTCTACTAAAGATAGCTCTTATTATGCTGTGCTTCAGGTGACTCATCACAAAAGTGGACAGATGACCTTTAATTAATTTTTGGAAGCATGAGACACTGATCAGTGAGTCTGCAGCCCTCACAACAGTAGGCCTAGGTGTGGCCTAGATTCCCTCCAATACTTTGATTCTTGGCAGAGGGAAAAAACCAACTTGTGGATATGATGTCTTTCTCTATAGGGGAAATATACAGGATCAAGAAGCAAATAACCCATATAGTATTCAAAACAGTCTGTGAAGAAAGCTGTTGAGAGCTGAAAATTTTTAAGGGCTTTTCTAGGTTGTCTGGTTCTTTTGTTGTTGCCCTAATGTGTCCATTAAACTCAAGATCATACCAGACCTCTTGGGGTTACTAGATTCACTCTAAAAATAAACTGGCTTTCTGTGGATTCTAAACTCTAAGGATGGCCTGTCCACACTGTGGAGATGTTAAAGAAACAATGGGCCAGCAACTGGTAAACCTGAGTTTAGAATCTGGCTCTGCCACGAAATGGGGGTGCATGAGGATTTACCACTTATTCTTTCAGGGTTGTTTCTTTGTCTATGGAAGGCAACATCTGGAACATATATGTTGCATATATGGAATATATGCATATATAAGGAATGCATATATCCTTTCCATTTTCAAAAACCATTGATTCTGTCAATGTTGGGGTAATTCCAGGTAACTGAGGCCCTGGACACCCAGCCATCCACACACTGAAGCTTGTAGCAGAGATTGATAAGTCTCCAGAGACTGCCTGACTTTGGGCCTTCTTTGTCTCCATGAGTCTTCCCTATGGGGCACAGCATTGACTCTTCACAGTCAGTGGAGAGTGGGGCTCAGAGCCTGAACTCCCAGTTGTGTTCTTGGCTTACTCATAGCTCTTGTGCATTTGGGCAACTTGTCTAACTTATCTTTAGTTTCACCAGCTGCAAAATACAAATAATGCTTCCTTCCACTGAGTGTGTTATCAATGAGTGATAACACAGAAAAGCTTTTGTTCTGTCAAAACTGACTTCTTTCCATTTTAATCATTACTTTGTGCCTTCTAATTGTTTTTTTTTAAAAATCCTTTTCAATCCTAGCTTATACAAGTTTTTCGACCTAATGTATTTTGGGGGATGAAGACAAACAGGTTGGGCCAGTATCAAAAGGCTGCCAAGTGACGTGATGTCTTGGGTTGCAATATTGTCTTCAACCAGTATCTCAGAAACTTTCGTTATGACCATGTTAGCTTCCGTAGCTCAGAGGAAGTCATCAATCCAGACATTGCCAGTTATTTGTCAAAATGCTCCAGAAGGAAATGCTATGTTTATACATATCTAACTTTACTAAAATAAATGTAACCTCTGAGGGCATGCAGTCATTTTGGAATCCATACTACTTAGATACTCAGGTCTCTAGGCCTACAAATAAGCAAATATCCTTCCTTGGTTTTATAAAATTGTTGAATTATTTTAAATCACACAAATGCACCCATCCTTGGGGTCTTCAGGGCATTAACATTAGTCAAAGTGATGCAAAATTCAATTAGAAATTATCTGATGCTTCCTGCATGTTGATTTCACTAGGCAAGGAGTCTCTTTTGCAATAATCTGCTTGAGCAGATGAGACTCAGATCATGCAGGCTGAAAGCTGTCAAAGGATAAGTTTCAAATAAGGGCAGAAAAATGATCCCCACATGGGAGCCTTCTTCACAGCATCACCCGTAGAAGTGGAGCCTGGGGCTAATCATACTGTAATATGCCCCTGAAATACTTTCTTTTGTAGAAAAAATCTGGTTAAATTAATGCCAGAATGACTGTCACCTTAGATTAAATGTTCCCAGGACCTGGATACATATCTACAATTACAATATGCATGTGGGGAGAGGGATGCAATGTCAAAGACTGATTGTACTGTGTGAAATGTACAGGAACACAAAATAAGTCTCTGCAGACCTTCCCTCTACCTAGGCCACCCACTGATGGATTCTGCCCTGGTCACTAGCCTGAGCCTTTGGAAAGCAGGATAACAGAGCAGAGAGACTCAAATGTCAAAATAGACTAGGGTTTGAATCCCCGCTGTTCCATTTATTTGCCTAGTGACTTTGCACAAGTTCCTTTACTGTGCTTCTCTTTAAAATGGGGATAATGTTTATGTTTGGGGAGTATTAGGAAGATTAATAATAAAACACATATACCAGTTCAGACAGTGCTTGATAAAGTAGCATGCAATAAATGATTTTTTAAAGAACCTTCTGTAACTCATGTCTTTCACAGTGAATGTGAGTCTTTGCATTCCTTGAAAACTTTACTTTTTAAGCCAAGGAACGTAAGAGGAACCACGTCTTCACAGCATCCTTAAGTTTCACTGCTGCACAAACTGCCAGGACCAGCTCTAGCTGGACATATTCAGAGACCAAGGATTAGCTGTGCTTGACTGGGAAGAGTGCATCATAGTACCCCTGTGGGTTTTGATGCTGACATATGAAGCACGTAATGTGACATCATCACATCAAGGCATGGCCTGGACCATCCTCCTATTTGTGGTTCCCTTAGGACACACTGCTTTCATGAACAATGAATTTTATATGATCTCTAGTGGCAGAGGGCCAGAATGTTCATCTCATTCACCATGCCAAATTGCTCATCCAGCTTTATGCTCTTGAACTCTGTTACATTGATGTATAATAAAGCATTCGTGCAGTGATGCGATCATGCATTTAGTGTATGGGATCATTGCTTGTAGGTAGTTTCAAAAACTGTAAATGATTTAGAAAGGAGGAAAGTTCAGATTTTCAGACTTTGACAATTTGCAAGGTTAGTTTTGTTGTTGTTGTTTTTGTTGTCTTGTTTTTGGTACCAGGGATTGAACCAAGGGACACTTAACCACTGAGCTATATTCCCAGCCTCTTTATTTTTTTTTATTTTGAGACAGGATCTCACTAAGTTACTTAGGCTTTACTAAAAAGGCCTTGTTGAATTGCTGAGGTTGGCCTTGAACTTGCTATCTTCCTGCCTTAGCCTCCTAAGTCACTGGGATTACAGGTGTGCACTACCACAACTGGCTTGCTTAGTTCTTTTTTCTTTCACTTTCAATATAAGAGAAGTACATGTTCTCAAAAAACCAGGAGTTGGCACAGACTTGGGAATGTGAGGCTTCCAAATTTTGCTATATTCTTTTACACAGTTTAATTGCTCAGACACTTAGTTGCCGGCACAAAGAGAAATTATATTCAGTAAATGAGGTGCATGTTTATTTTGGATGCAGTTTGTTTTGTTCTCTTTGGACAACCTAGAAACGTGGTAAGTTATTCACACCCCCATCCTTATGCTCTTAAAAGAATAGGAACCATTAGTTTAAAAACATCCATGTTGGAGCTGGGGGTGTAGCTCAGTGGTGGAGCACTTGCCTAGCATGCATTAGGCCCTGGACTTGATCCCCAGCACTGCAAAACAACAAAATATCCATTTTTTATCCTTTCATTTCCAATCAAAATATTAATGATTATGTTAATTTAAATCAATAAAAATTATAATTATGCCACTTAATTTTTTCTTAAAGCACTTTCTCATGTGATTAACACATAGTCTTCTCTTTGCTCCTATTTTTTTCTTCTTCATCATTGTCTCTCTCTTAGTAGTCAAGGGTCAAGTAGAAGTGCTTATAATGGTGCATAACAGTTATTGAACTCTTGTGGTCAAGACTTCAAGAGACCATTTAAGAGGATAGAAAAATGCACCTTTGATATCTTAATTTGATCACTCTAATTGAGAAAAAAACACCTTAATAATTATTCAGTAGGTATATTGACCTGATCATTCATTTGCCTTCTAATTTGGACCTTCAGTCTTTGCCTTTCTGAATTTTATCTCCACTTAACTAGGTGATATATGAAGAGCCCTGGACATCAATATTCATGGGATGGAGTGCAGGCCTTGACCTCTGTCTTTTCTCTGCGTTCTTCCTCCCTGGAGTCCATTCTTCTCATGGATGGCGTTGGTGGGCTCCATCAGGGAGCTGACAGCAGAGGGTAGTTATAATGATGCTTTCAGATTTCCTCAGAGTCTGTAATTAAATGACATCACTGAGTCTTAAATGCATCTGCTGTGAAAGTCAGAAGGCTAAATTATCCCATTAAAGAGAGAAAAGTGTTACTTGGTGTTAAAGAATCCCAAGTTTAGTATGCTGAAGAGTTGCTTCAGGAAAGCTTTTGAAAGCCAGTTGAGCATGGAACATAGTAGAAAGATTGGGGGGCTGGAAGGCCATGTGGCTCAGAACAAGCTGTTCAAGAATCACAGCTGCACTCAGGCTAACTTTTAAAAACAGAAACCATTAAAAAAATGTCTTTTGCTTTCCCTAATGTGGTTAACTACTCAACTGCTGGTTTTTACTACTAACAGCTGTACTATTCCAGGCCCTCCAGGAGATACCTGTAGCTACATGACAGCAGAATAGTATACTGTAGTTAGTTAGAGCGCACTTTGGGTAGAACACGGCCAGTTCGCATAGGGCCAGCTAACTTCACTAGGTCGTGTCCCCAACCCTACTTAGGCATTTCCCAGATTCCTGCCTCATAGCAAAGGGGAATCTGGGGAAAAGAACCTCTTTTAGAGGGCAGAATTATGTCTCCTAGGCCTATTT